>JAQISU010000032.1:0-2500 GCA_029339505.1 Unio delphinus
CAACACGAAAAATGTTTGTAGTTAAATCTATGAACACAAACATAAAAATTACAAATAAAAAGAAAGCGTTTATAATGAGGAACTTTAAAATAATCAATCATTATACCAAAAAAACAAAAACAATTTGATCTGATATAATTATCTATTTACTAGCTAGATCAAATCTCATCCACGTTTACACAGCTACTTTATTAAGTTCACGTGAACTTGTCGAAAATTTCCTGCACTTTCTTTTTTTAAATTCAGGTCTTAGCTGTGTTTAGTCAGTAAAATTTATTTTTTAACTATACCCATTGTGAAATGCCAAGTCAATTTGCGGATTGGGTTCTATGCAAAATGTGTTGGGAAGTGTGCAATTCCGTATGAATGAAATAGTGAGAGATGTGATAGACGAACGACCCGAAAGTCAGATGAATTTTATGGTCATATTATTTATTTTCCAATATGTTCAAAAAATGTTTGTTAGTGGTTTGCATTATTCGAAACATTAGAGTGACATCATATATATATATATATATATATATATATATATATATATATATATATATATATATATATATATATATATATATATAATTCAAGATGCTTTGATTAATATACAATTAAAGTGCAAGAAACCTAAAAGAGACAAAATAATACACTAAAATGTACTGATTTGATTTGTTTTTAATCGTGTATAGTAAACAAACAGTTGAGATGCAGGTAATTGGAAAGAAAATCCCAAACTGAGTTGGTCATTTTATATAATATATATATATATATATATATATATATATATATATATATATAATATATATATATACTATATAATATATATATATATATATATATATATATAATTTAGAGCTAAATTATTATCTCGTATAATCTGCCTTGTGTGAGTTAGTATTGTATGATTGTTGACACTGAAACAAGCATATATAACAAATAATTAATTATTTAATTACCATGCACAACGTATATTAATGAATTAATATCATGTACATTATTATAATACATCCTTTTGATTCAGAATAATGTCACTTAATAGATTCAAAAATCGCAATAAAAAAACCGTAATAAATACGATCAACAGTCATCGAACAAATATTGTTTCGAATGTTTCTTGCCTTTTATATACATACAGTGTTATCATAAACAAAACACACTGTTCATATTATTCATAAAGAATTTTATTATATTGTTGTTAAATATCATTTTCTCTTTCTGTCCACCCTATTTATGTACTTAATTATTTAAAAGTATTTTAGTTACCGAGAAATGTAAAAGTCTGTCAGACATTTGGGAAGAAGTGCGCATGTTAACAAAATATTTAGTAACTATGAGATGATGACTGTTCAGACTTATCTAGTCTTAAAATCTAGAAAATACAATATACTCTTTTCTGTTATATTTTCTGCTATATTTTTTTCTAAACAATAACAGGAGAAAATAAAAGACAAATATATGAATTTTAAATTCCTTCGGGCAAGAAAGTACATTTTGGATACACATTAAGGTATTTAGTACGAGACATGTTTGATGTCAAGTAAATATTCGAGAAGATTCTCCTTTATTTCCATGTAAAATATGTTATTCAAATATATGGGTTTTTGCATTTGCCAGTGAAAGTCTGCAGAAAAAAAAACTTTAAACAATATTTAATATCTTAAATGACCATTTGAATTACCCTGTAATTTCTTAATAAACTGATTGCAAACATTTGCTTAACGATATGACTATAAATATTTACGCAATCAAATCTACCTAAGCATTTTGATAAAGTGGAGATAAATAAAGGGACGAAGCTTCTCATATACTGGTATGATATGGCACAGGTAAACAAGACTGAATGCATCGACAGCCTCTCTCTCTCTCTCTCTCTCTCTCTCTCTCTCTCTCTCTCTCTCTCTCTCTCTCTCTCTCTCTCTCTCTCTCTCTCTACACACACACATCTCTCTCTCTCTCTCTATACACACACACATGTATATATATATATATATATATATATATATATATATATATATATATATATATATATATATATATATATATATATATATATATAGAGTGTGAGGCAGGATAGAAAATTATAAGTTTGCATTGATTTATATAGTACAATGATACAATGATTGATACAGTATCGATCCCATAAAACAAGTCAACTATGACTTATGATTTGATTTTGAACGAGTACTTTCATGAATGTCACAAGCTTTTGATCAACAAATCAGATATTAGACATATGCATATGTTCATTAATTGATGTTGCTGATTGGCAATCACTAACTCTATATTGCAACATGTTTTCCATTTAGCGCCTGTGTCATTTTCCTATTAGTGAGTATACCATCGGAATTGGATTAAACACTCGAGTGTTGTGGGGAGAATGTTTAATTGTTGACCTTGACTAGATGCACACACATCTCTTTTATAAATATTGACACAATGTTTCAAACTTACATTTAACAGTTTAATTTCTAAGAGACGTGGCCATCATTATTAATTGTCTTTCAGATAA
>JAQISU010000032.1:1357500-1437500 GCA_029339505.1 Unio delphinus
GAGTTCGAAACCAGGCCTAAGCCAAGCGAACTCCCTAGTTTCATGCATACGCTTTTGATCACGTTATTGTGTTCCTATGCAGCATCCACAACGTTCCTATTTGACTTTATCCCAGCTTTGCAAGAGTGTTTAATTTAAATTGGGAATAATTCCCAAAATATTACATTGCATCTTACAAATTAACTCAATAATCCCTTTTCATCTCTAACAGTGTAAAACAGACTATACGACTGATTACTGTCAACAATAAAAGTTCTTATCTATAAAACCAGCTATAATCTTAACTTTAGTATTGCAGTAAAACCCAAAGTAATATAGCAATCATTTTTATCGAAAGCGATTGCGTCGGCTACATATATATAATTGTGCATAAAGTCAGCCATTTAATTCTCGCAAAGAACAAGCTTACAACTCGAGAGTGTAGGCCTAAGTATTAATATTAAAAATGATCAGATAGTCTTCGGCCTTTGCTATAAAAGAAACTCAGAAATAAATAACGGTCATTTTTAACTACTCTCAAACCTATAGTTGTTATTACATCATAACTTTATCAACTTCATAATGACTAGATGACGATAGAACACTAACAGTAATGTAAGCAAAAGTTTTAGGCTATTTAAAAAAAGACTTTTTTTATTCTTTATTACGAAATGTTACGGGAATAAAATTTCATAAAGTGTATTTATTTGTAATGCTTGTTGAAAAGACGTCATCGGTTGTTATTTTAAAAAGCTATCATTTCATACGATCCGATTCTTTTCACATCCATGATTTTTGTATTCTTGTGAGGCCTGGACTTTGACAGCAGCATTACAACGAAGAATCCAGGCACTTGAAATGAGATGCTACAGAACCATCCTTGGCATCTTTGACATGGACCACATCACAAATGAAGAAGTGCGTAACACTATCAGGCACAAAGTAGGCCAATATGAAGACCTCCTCACTACTGTAAAAAAGAACAAGCTGAAATCGTATGGCTATGTCACTAGAACCAACAGAGAAAAAAAGGGACTGACAACATCACATAATGGACCAGGACAAGTTTTGCGGGGATACAGGCATTGACACATGATCGAGACAAGTGGAGGGAGCTGGTCAGATGTTCAGCAGCAGTGCCTCGACGACCACACTAGGTCAAGAGACTGATGATGATGACATACTAAGAGAAACAACTCATGATATCCAATAGCTGTTGCTATTGCAAAGCACTGAAATATCCGATCGATCTGCCAATGTGTAGATAAGGTTAGCACATCAGAACCTTGGCTAGCGAAGAAGAATTTCTAAACGTGTGAAATTTATTACGTGTTATGCGATTGGAAACGATATGGGAGTACGTGTTTTCAGCAAATCATACCACACGAGAGGTGAGGGCAGTTCGCTTTCTTTTTGAGTTTGGCGCGAGAAAAGGATTACTTTAAAAAGATAACCTGCGACAGTGCACTTATACACCTCATTCAACAATGCTGCATGCCTTTTATGCATATATAGTGCAATTGGAACACATAATGACATTCTACCAAGATCAAAATCAGCAATAATAGTACAGTGTAAAAGATTAAATCCGTTAAACCAAAACTATGATAAACTCACGGAGATCATGTTGATCCATGTTTAAAGAAAACACTTGCGAGGTATTCTAAAATATTAGAATGAGGTTTGTCTTAAAATTATTTGTTTTTTTTTTCTGTCGCCGTCACTGATGACGAAAAAGCTTAAAGCCAAAATACCATTTATAGCATTTATCAAATCCATGGCATTTGCAAAATTACATTTATTTACGAATATGTAAAGAGTAATATGGCATTTATTCAAAGGATTGTATCTGATAACAAGATATTGTATATATGTCCCTCTGGCATGATCTTAACATCGCATACTGTAGCATGGTGGTTCACAACATGATTATATCAACTGACATGCTACATAGTTAAAGCCTTCACTACATTAATCACGATATGATTATATCAACCGACATAATACCTAGTTAAAGCATTCCCTATATTCATCACGACATGATTATATCAACTGACATGCTACATAGTTAAAGCCTTCACTACATTCATCACGACATGATTATATCAACCGACATGATACCTAGTTAAAACATTCACTACAATGATCACGACATGATTATACCAACTTACATGATACCTAGTTACAGCATTCACGATATTCATCACGACATGATTATATCAACTGACATTATAACTAGTTCTAGTCTTCGCTACAATGATCACGGCATGATTAGATGAACTGACAAGATACGGTATTTAAGCCTTTACTACATTGATACGATATGAGTAAATCAACTGACACGATACATATGTAAGCCTTCATTATATTTAAATTATGTGAATAGTCAAAATAAACTTTGGAAGAATCAGATTTTTTACCATGATGAAAACTGGTACCCATGTTGCTGTTCTGATCCGGTAGACTCTCAGCAGTGTTTGAGAATGCTGATCTTGTCCAATCACTGCAGGAAGTTGGATGCCATGTAACAAAGAAAGCCATTACTTTTATATCATGACATGTACTACATTCATAAAAGTGCCCGTTCAATGTCTCTTCGTTCTGTAATGAAAAAGGGAGATAATTTATAATAATTAGAAATAGTAAAGTTATCAGTTCTTTTTAATAGAATACGAACCTCTTGGAAGTACCTATCATATATTGACAGAAAATTCGAGACCGATCAGAATGTCTTCCTTTCCTGAACATCTAAAGTATGAAAGAAAGGCGAATTCAATTATGTAAGTCTGTCGTAATACAGTGTTTTTCTTAATTTAATTATGTAAGTCTGTCGTAATACAGTGTTTTTCTTAATTTAATTATGTAAGTCTGTCGTAATACAGTGTTTTTCTTAATTTAATTATGTAAGTCTATCGTAATACAGTGTTTTTCTTAATTTATTTATGTAAGTCTGTCGTAATACAGTGTTTTTCTTAATTTAATTATGTAAGTCTGTCGTAATACAGTGTTTTTCTTAAAATCAGACACTTTACCCATACATTTACTAGTACTTTTACATATTTTACAATTCAGTAGATATTTACTAATGTTGTCCGCCATGGATCTTTCTTTTTGGCATGGAACTTTGATACCAGATTACGTTTAAAAAGTAAAGCACCTCATTTAAACATCATTTATTCGCGTGAAATATCTATTCCTTGTCAATTAGATATTGTACTTATGAAACGACCTCGTAGTAAAGAACCTAAAATAATGGATTCTATTAATATCAGATTATCACCCAAGAAGAAATCGATTATCACTATACCATTTCTTCTTACGAAAATTGTTTCAATTATTTATGAAGGAAAGGTTAGGTTTTACATTCATTTTTATTTTTTGGTTGCCGTCTTAACTGTTCCTTTGTACAGTAATGGATTTTAATCTCTTTCTGTATACTCGTATAAAGGTATCATCAATTTAAATGACCTCATCTCCGAAAGTACAAATATTTAAATCCTTTACGTCGGAAACAGTTTCTTAGAATTTTGTATCTTAGAAAATATATAATTATTGTTAATCTCAGTGTAATCGAAATTTTCTCAATTAAGACAAACGTTGCTAATATTTCAAAAATATTTTTCCTTAGGTTAAATTTTACAACTATTCAACTAACTCTCAATCAAAGCCTGCAACAAGCTTTCTAATACAGCTGCGAAATTACCGAAAGCATGACTCAATTTACCAGCAGACAATGGAAGCGATAACAATAATATTCATAAACTTAAAGACGCTGTTGCACTTCAATGTCAATGAAAACATTGCCTGCATGATCTCGCACTCGTTCTAGGCTTAAACTACAATAAAAGACTTTACTTAATTGCAGTTACCATGATGGAGGTGGTTATGGAAGCCAGTTTCTTCTAAACAGGTTAATTCTAAAAGCTGCTTTGTTCGTTGACGGGAGGGACGAAGCGTGGTGGGCCACATTCACTAACTTGTATCTCCCAGCAAGGGGGGCAGACGGTCTTTAGCACCTGTACAGGACTCGTCACACTTTAATTTGCCTTTGAACTGGTACATGCCTTTTACAAAATAAAAAAAAAATAAAAAAATGCTTTGTTAGCACTAATTCTTCTAAAGAGCTGCTTAGTTTGGTTTTGAAATGCGATAACTATGTTTTAGAAAGATACAATTTCACACAGATTTCCAGCTATCCAAGACTGTTGTTAGCTATCACACTTTAATTCCTTAATGAGTTGTGATTATCGGCTCTTTGATCATCTACTGTGTGAACATAAACTGACATTGTTATTAAACAAGATAAGGAAACATTCATAACATTAAATCACGATTTATTTTACATTTCAATTAACCGCCAATTACACACGCATAGAACATACATACATACATACATACATACATACATACATACATACATACATACATACATACATACATACATACATACATACATACATACATACATACATACATAAATACATACATACATACATACATACATACATACATACATACATACATACATACATACATACAAACATACATACATACATACATACATACATACATACATACATACATACATACATACATACATACATACATACATACATACATACATACATACATACATACATACATACATACAAACATACATACATACATACATACATACGTCTTTTTGAAACACCTAAAAAGGCTTCATCACCAGCCCAACCAACCACACTCCACAAACAACACAATTTTAATGAAGTTATTAATGTTGTTGTTGTTGTTGTTATTATTATTATTATTATTATTATTATTATTATTATTATTATTATTATTATTATTATTATTATTATTGAGACTATTGTTATTGATATAAAATCTCAATTAGGTAATTTATATACGATCTACAAATTCAGAATAAGAAGAAGAGGAAAAAAATCAATACTGCAGCTAGTTTCATCTATTACTTTATTGAATGCTTTATTTTTTTTTAAATTTAACTTTGCATCAGTTTTTACTAATATCTATTTAAAATGGACATATTTTTCTGATATAAGAGTGTAGTTTGGAATTAATAAAATCTTACAGTGTTGTATCGAACAAATGACCCATGCATGGCATGCAACGGAAACAAATCTATATCATATGACCGTGTAACGATGACTACTTTAAAAATGGGAAGGAGAAACAAGTTTCAGCTTGTTGAAAACATTTGTTTCAAAGTTTCTTTTTCCTAATATAGATAGTTTCCATAACATAAAAGTTCATATATATCATAATTTTACATCGAGACGGTAAATTAAATGTGTTGCTTAATATTGATTCGATGACCAAAATGCGCGATATTGACCTTAAAGAGGCGAGACGAAATATTGATGAAAAATGTATTTAAAAAACTCAACATGTGTTTTATAGTACACGCTCAATGCTATTTAGGATTTTCACTCACTTAAACTGTGAGTTATTATTTTCAAATTTATGTAGATTTCTAATGAGTTATTTTCCGTACCATATATTTGTTTATTAGATTTATGTAGATTTTTAATGATTTTTAATGATTTTTAATGAGTTAATTTCCGTACCATATATTATTTTCCGTACCATATATTTGTTTATTAGATTTATGTAGATTTTTAATGATTTTTAATGATTTTTAATGAGTTTTTTTCCGTACCATATATTATTTTCCGTACCATATATTATTTTCCGTACCATATATTTTTTTCCGTTCCATATATTTGTTTATTAGATTTATGTAGATTTTTAATGATTTTTAATGACTTATTTTCCGTGCCATATATTATTTTCCGTACCATATATTTGTTTATTAGATTTATGTAGATTTTTAATGATTTTTAATGAGTTATTTTCCGTACCATATATTATTTTCCGTACCATATATTATTTTCCGTACCATATATTATTTTCCGTACCATATATTTGTTTATTAGATTTATGTAGATTTTTAATGATTTTTAATGATTTTTAATGAGTTATTTTCCGTACCATATATTTGTTTTTTAGATTTATGTAGATTTTTTATGATTTTTAATGATTTTTAATGAGTTATTTTCCGTACCATATATTATTTTCCGTACCATATATTATTTTCCGTACCATATATTATTTTCCGTACCATATATTTGTTTGCATTTAAGTTTTATTCTTTTACAAAAGCATTACATACATACAATACAATATACAATATTACATACAATATTCTGTAGTTATTTGTTGTTTCTGTTGTTTGATTTTAATGTTTACTAGTTTAGACATTTTCGTTAATCAGCTAACCTTTACAAGTGTGTCAGTAAGTACACTTTCATGACAAAATACAAGTTAATTAAGAAGACACTATCAAGGTTTAATTTTGGAGAAATAGGTATTAAATCTATTTTTAGAAATTAATTATTCATAAGGATACTATGTTTTAAGGAAGATTGCTTGTTATTCCTGATTTGCATACTCAAAATAATCTTCCAAAACTGATCTTTATTTTCCTAACCCATTAATCTAATCGAAACTGTAAAATTGTGCAATAATCTTTGATGCTACTTGGAGTGGAATCTGATCTTAGAAAGCTATGATAGCGATTTTGAGTGGATCTCTCATTAGACCGCAGAGAACGTCATTATGGAAACATATTTAAACAGCCGATTGTATTGTGATCTGTGGAGGCTCATCGATCTGTTTTCTTCCTGGAAGCAACACGCCCTGGAAAGACTGTGTAGCAAGTGCTGATCATGCATAGTTAATGTGACTGCTGCTGATACAGCACGCGTATGCATTGGCTTGTTACTATGATTGGCGGGTTCTGAATGTGTAGTAGTCGATGAAGCTGTGAATTTGAGCGCGTGATATGAGTTTATCAACTTAATAACAGAAGAGGTAGTGAAATGTGTTAGTAAATGTGATTGAAGCATACATCAAGAAAAATAGGCAAATACTTTATAATTTTCGTATGTAAAAGCAACACTATTTTTAGGTTAACTTATTAAACATGACCCACGGATGAGGTTTCATTAGAAAACAGTATATTTAAAAAAAAATGAATTATTCAAATATTTGGAGCATACACGATGTTATAAATTCTTTGGAGCATTTACAAATATTTCTGTTCAGATCCTTGAGTGTTATTATTCTACACCGTTGGGAATAAAATGTATAATAACTTTAAATCGATTCCAAAATGATGAATTTTGCTCCTCAGATAATTTATTCGGCACTCGGAGTTTCAATGTCAGGAGACATGGGTTTGTCCACAACCTCGTTACGAACATCGGGCAGAGGATTCGCTGTGCCGCAGAGAACTCCATTTGGCATACAGGAACTTTTGGGACTCGGAATTCAAGAAAGAACCCGACAATCAGATTCCATTTGTTCTGGGTCTGCATTACTTGCCTCTTCTCTTGGCGGAACTTTTATACATGGGGCCGGAGCCCTAAAGGATCCAACCGTACCAATTTCTTACGCCGCTTGGAAATCGAATTTTATGAACACTCTCAGTAGTTCTGCTCCAAATCCACACAATTTTGGCACCGCTTCCACGATCAACGCTCCCAGACCTTTCTCATTGAAATCTGAGTTCAAAACAGGTATGATTTTTTTAAATTATTTTTCTGAAAATATGGAGTGTCGAAGAAAAATGAATTATTTTTAAATCAAAACATAAAATCCGTACATTTTTTGATTAGTTTTATTGAGGCCGAACATGTTAAAAATCGTATAATCATTATGCTTAACTAACATAATAGTCAAAAGAATGCATGTAGACATGTTGCAGACGATATAGATGAATAAGCATACAATTGCTTACATACTTTTCGACTACCGGATTCTATTTTGCTAATTTTTCTTACGAAAATAAACTATTACAATCTAGAACATGTAATCAAAAAGTGATTTTGTGATATATCGGATGTTTTGTTTGTTGGACCCAAACATATCCATTTGCATGGACGCCGATTCAGTGACAATGAGAAACTATGAAAATTTGCAGATTTTACGATTACCTTTCTTTGAGAATTGTAAATATTTTAATGTGAACAGTATTAATTTCTACAAGTGCACAACTAATAAAAATTTTTAAAAAAACCAAATATCAATAAAAACAAATTAAACTAAATATTTTTATTTACAATGAATAATTAAATATAAAAATAAATAAATAAATAAATAAATAAATAAATAAATAAATAAATAAATAAATAAATAAATAAATAAATAAATAAAATATATACTGGATCATAGCTAAGTAAAATAATCCAGATTACGTACACACGAACACAGACACGAACACAGGTAAACAAACGTTGTTAATGTGCATATGACTAGAAAAATGATACAAACATTGCATGTCAAAACAATCGCTAAAAGTAGGTCTTTTATTCTCTCAAAACCTTAAACCACACCGTCTGAGTAAATCTAAAAAATATTTACTTGTAAAATAATAATAATAATAAGAATAATAATAATAATAATAATAATAATAATGAAAAAGAAGAAAAGTATTTATGAGCAATTAGTCTTCCTAAAAATAGTCCCAAATGCAGGAGAATATTTTCGACTAAATCTAAAATATCTTTAAAAGGGTATTAATATTTATAAGTAGTGATGCCTAATTTAATGAAGTTTAATAATGTACTTTTGGAATACAGTGTTAAATGATTCTCTTGACATTTATTGCTCATTCTTTTTTGTGGAAAAAACACATACATGAATATATATATATATATATATATATATATATATATATATATATATATATATATATATATATATATATATATATATATATATATATATATATATATATATATATATATATATAAAGAGAGAAATTTCCTAAGCTACTTAGCTCAACGAGAATTTTGAAAAAAAAAAACTTCTAACAAAGTGAAAATTGAGAAATAACAAATAGTCGAATAATAATATCTACTAAAGAGATTAAAAAGGCAAATTATACAAATGACCTGCATTACCCCGAATAAAGCACCAATACTGTCTGAATGGACATATATTAATGTAAATATTAAGATTAAAATGGAAAGATAGAAATAAAACTCATTCAAAGTTGATTAGTAGTTCTTTATTTTGAACAGTATGTACATATTTCTTAGAATATTCTAATCCATGTTGTTCAATTATTTTCAATATTTATACACCAGTTATTTGTATCATATTATTATCATTGCAAATTACAGCGCCCAACTTAGTTAGATCCTTCATTTATTCCTGATTTAGTTCCATGTGATATTTATTATCATTTATATTCGCTATGGAGTTGATGTTTTCAATACGGCTGAAACCGCAGTTTTCATTGTCTTTAATAATATAATAATCCCACAAAGAAGGTAGAGGTAAGTAGACAGTACTATTTATTCATACGGCGCCCTGGTAATCTAAGTCTCTTTCAGATGAGAAGCAGTGGCTGCTTGGTGGTAAGTGTGCCTGTGTCGTGAACAGAAGGGCTTGGGATGGAATCCCGTCCAGTTCATGCCAGTTTGCAGCTGTCAAGTGCACTTTCGTCATTGCCTCGGCACAGGACAACCTTCCATGTGTTAATGTATTGTACAAAAGTACAATCAACGAAAAAAATGCCAAATCTAGAACTTATATGTTTTCAATATATTTATCTAAGCAAAGAGTCTTTGAGAAATGTTTGTCACATCTTAAATTATTATTGGCAACATTTTAACTCGCGCGCGCCTGCGTATGTGTGTGTACACTGTGTACATTCTTGGTTGAAAGTCTTTATTTTTAGCAGGTGATGACAGGCTATATTAGAATTATGAAACTTGTTAAGGGGATGCATCTTCACGAGTACTGAAAGTATATCACTGGGACACATTTCGCACGTCAACAACGTTGTTTTCAGTTTTGTTGTTGTAAACTCTATCTTTCAAGCACTGTTTATGCTAAAATCGTGAACCTAGACGGTTATATCTCTGTTTGGTATCACAACCTTACGACAAAATAAATTTACTATTACCTAAATTTCATTTTATACTGGTTTGTGTAAGGTTTACATTATGACCAGGTTTTGCATGAATTGGACATAATATCCCACCTAACATAAAAAAAAAACACCTGGCAGTCTGTGGTGGCATTTTATTATGTTGCTCTCAACAAGTTAGCAATGTATTGTACATGCAAATGATTACAGGAATTAGATGCGTGGACTGCATTGATTTATGTAAGGCATCAGTTGTAATGGCTAATCAAAGTGATTACTAATACAATGAACTATGTTTTGTAATTGCTGTACAGTCTGTCACCCACTTTAACTCTAAACTTGTAACATTCACTTTGTAAAATACATCTCCTTGGGATGGACAATTATAATAGGTTTAAGACACATATTAAGAAATATGTTTTTTGTAACAAAGGGGAATGAAATATACTCTGGTTTTATCAACTCATATTATTTTATAGCACGGAAGACGGTTTTTTTTTTCATTTTATACCTTGTCTCATGGTTTAACATTTCAAAGATCAAGGTCACTTTAGTATGAAGTTATTTCCTGCATACTAAATGTTTATAATGGCTGCTGGAAACTACTAAAACATTTGTGGTGGCGAGGGCAGTGATTAAATTCTAGTTTCCAAAATATAAATTGAAAAACTTTCAGTTTTTACATTTAGAAGATTACCTATTCTGATGTTATTACTAGACCATTGTCTGCCATGTTTGTAAGAATAGTTTTAGTTGTTCTGTTGGTACTATTAGACCCATAGTTGTTTTTTTTCTGTACTATTGTCAAATTACCTTTTCTTGAAAATCGGCTTTTGTTTATGTGTTATTACCTTTGGAAGGAGTCAGATATGTTTAGATGGCAAGCAGCTCGTTCTTAATGAATGATATTTTTCTAGGGTTGGAGAGTCCGAGTCAACAGCGATCGGCTTTGAATCCCCCAGAGACGAGAAGTATAGACGGAAAAAGGAAGAAAAAGAGGCGGCGGCACAGGTTGGTCCTTCATCTTTAATCCAAAATTGTAATTTTGCCTATTGTTTCCATATATGCTGTTCCAAACAAATCTGGCTCTGACCCTTCTCTGGTTGTTACTATATTTGTTGAAGAGGAATACACATTTGGTTGGTTTTCATTATTATTCTAAACTTTTGCTCTCTATTATCAATTAAAAAACTATCTTCACTTGAGGTGTGGCCAAGATGTGAATATGAGATGTGTACAATTTCACTATCTGCTTAGGTAACAAGAACTAGCATGTCTATTCAAAACGTGTAAGAAAATCTTCCTTGTCAGGCCTAATTATGTAAAGATTGAAATTGTCATTGGTGCCAGATTAAAGAAACACTGTTCTATCTACAATTGGTGGTGGTGGTGGTGGTGAAATAATGGTACAGCAATTATCATTTTTGCCGTGTGTGTGTGTAGTAGCAATAAAGTCATTCTTTCTTCCGATTGGTGCTGGTATTCATGTCACTCTCTATTCTGACAGTATTATCTATATCACATCCTTTAGTTTTTCTTTTTTTATAAGCAATATAGTACATAGTTACATACTACGTAGCTAATATTTCTATATGATTCTAGATTAATTAGTATGATCATCATTAATTGGAGTTAAACGTGTTTACATATTTTTAGATCAAGGACTAACTTTATTTAGAAATTAAGAATGTTCAAGAATAAACTTGTTTACGAATTTGATTGGAATATGATCCTCATCTTGGTTCTGTAATTTTATCATACCTTTTTATATAAATGGTATTTACTTCAGAAATACCAATTATTATCTAAACACCAGTCTTTGGATGATTAAATTTTAGCCGTGTTTCATTTTAGATGATTAATCAATTTATTTAAATAATTCATTGTAATTATAAATGCCCTTTGACTCGAAATAAATTACTATTTTGGAATTATTAGGAATTTATGCAAGGACATGGAATATATTATTGTGATACATCAAAACTGCTAGCAAATTGCCACATTCCAGTTTCTTGGTACAACCAGTACATTGAAAGTCGGAATTCATTCGGAACATCACCCTAATTCTTTCCAAACTCTTACGTTTGGACTTATTATATAACGTTAAAGACTATACTCACCAATACTGATTAAAGTTAGCATTACAATACATATTAAATACACATGAAATATAATCATGGATGAAAGCTAACACACAATGCAACTTAAATATAACTAACTAAGTAAGTAAGTAAGTAAGTAAGTAACTATCTAACTATATATATATATATATATATATATATATATATATATATATATATATATATATATATATATATAACAGTTAATATACATCCCATACCCTACCAACAGAAGCTTTAACTTTCACATTGGCAAACCATCATGTGGACTCTTGCTATACAGCTGATGGATCTTTTATGAATACAGTTACCATGAGATAATCAAATCAGTTAATATACATCTATATTTAATGAGATGCTGGCACTAATTGTAATAACTTAGTCACGACGGAAATATTTAATAAAATTGATGTGGCTAATAAAGGGTACCTAAATGAACACGTTGCCTTTATAAAGGGCACGTGCAGTCCTGAAGCTTATATATTGCTAATGCATGATGTTGGTGGTATTTGTGAACTATCTTTGCTTTAGTTCGGATTCCTCATAGGAAACGCTAAAGAGATAACAGTCATAAAACTGTAATATTTCTCGGCATGAACGGTGCATATTTAATTATTGATTTTGGGAACCCTGATTATGTGAGATTTTATTTGTAACTACAGATGAGGGCAATATGCATGAAACGATTTATATTAAAGTCTTTTCTTGAAAATGTTTTTTTTATCAACGTTTAGCATTTCATTGAATATACACGGAAAAATAGAAATATTGTTGAGCCTGGCAATGCTTCACGATCAGTTTCTACTTGTGTTTATTTCGACACGAAAATGTAACGCAGGTATTATTCAATCTCTGTGCAGTTCATTGTCCCAAAGGTGTCAAAATAATGACTGAAAAATAAACACAAACAACATTTACGGCTTAAAATCTTAATTCATCAATGAGGCTTCGCCTTTGTTATGAGTCATTAACGGTTTAAGATGATTAAAATAGGGACACCTTTGTTATGAGCCATTAAAGGTGTAAGATAATTAAAATAGGGACACCTTTGTTATGAGTCATTAAAGGTTTAAGATGATTAAAATATTGACACCTTTGTTATGAGTCATTAAAGGTTTAAGATGATTAAAATAGGGACACCTTTGTTATGACTCATTAAAGGTTAAAGATGATTAAAATATTGACACCTTTGTTATGAGCCATTAAAGGTTTAAGATAATTAAAGTAGGGACACCTTTGTTATGACTCATTAAAGGTTTAAGATGATTAAAATATTGACACCTTTGTTATGAGCCATTAAAGGTTAAAGATAATTAAAATAGGGACACCTTTGTTATGAAGCATTAAAGGTTTTAAGATGATTACAATAGTTACACCTTTGTTATGACTCATTAAAGGTTTAAGATAATTAAAATAGGGACACCTTTGTTATGAGTCATTAAAGGTTTAAGATAATTAAAATAGGGACACCTTTGTTATGAGTCATTAAAGGTTTAAGATGATTAAAAAAGAAAGACAGTTCTTATGAATCCTAAAATATCTAAGATGATTAAAATAGGGACACCTTTGTTATGAGTCATTAAAGATCTAAGATGATTAAAATAGGGACACCTTTGTTATGAGTCATTAAAGATCTAAGATGATTAAAATAGGGACACCTTTGTTATGAGTCATTAAAGATCTAAGATGATTAAAATAGGGACACCTTTGTAATGAGCACTTAAAGATCTAAAATGATTAAAATAGGGACACCTTTGTAATGAGCACTTAAAGATCTAAGATGATTAAAATAGGGACACCTTTGTAATGAGCACTTAAAGATCTAAGATGATTAAAATAGGGACACCTTTGTTATGAGTCCTAAAATATCTAAGATGATTAAAATAGGGAGACCTTTGTTATGAGTCATTAAAGATCTAAGATGATTAAAATAGGGACACCTTTGTCATGAGCACTTAAAGATCTAAGATGATTAAAATAGGGACACCTTTGTTATGAGTCCTAAAATATCTAAGATGATTAAAATAGGGACACCTTTGTTATGAGTCATTAAATATCTAAGATGATTAAAATAGGGACACCATTTTTATGAGTCCTAAAATATCTAAGATGATTAATTAGGACACTTTTGTTAAGGAGTCTTTAAATATCTAAGACGACATACGACATCCAATTGAATTGCGTCACCCATATTTATTTCACTTTCAGAATGGACAAGATTCGTAGTCAGTAATGTCTAATTACTTGGGAAAGTATTTGTTATTAAATAAAATTGTATTGAAACAAGCCTTGTCTTGTGAAACATACTTTAGAACATTTCACCCAATATCAAATGATGAGCAGCAGTCGTTATAATGAAATATCGCACACACACACACACACACACACACACACACACACACACACACACACACGTTATATTGTAAATGTATACCTGGTTGTTTTTTTAATTGTTATTACTTGCATTAGGTCATTTAATTCTAGTGTTAGTATGGGAAATATCCGCATCAGTTGTATGCACCATCCTTTGGCTCTGTAGAATAATAGTTTCTTGTGTTCTTTAAGAAACCGCTTTCAGACTGAATGTGTCTGAAAATTTCTTTTATAGACCATGCATGATTAATTTTTTGAATGAAATGTTTTATTTTCCGTTCATTACAAATCGTTCGAGTTTATTAAAATATAATTTGTCTTGAATTTATTCATTTAATGCGAGGATAGAAAGCTTCGGTTTAACATCAGCGTTACGCCAAAATATATTGAAAATTAACCTCATTCTGCATGTTTAAAACTACTTGCAACGTGTACTTATATATTAAGCAAATTCAATTTTTTTCAGCTGTTAATTACTCATATCTTAATTCATGGCATGAAAAATATACATAACTAGGCTTCTTTTTACAGGACTATATTTACAAGTTATCAACTGGAAGAGCTGGAAAAGTCATTCACAGATGCGCATTACCCAGATGTGTACGCTCGAGAAGTTTTGTCACTCAAGACAAGTTTGCCCGAAGACAGAATACAGGTACATCGGAAGACTGAATCATTGTTTTCCGTCTGTCTCTAGTACTAGGGGCACACTCAGTTATACATTATTTTTTTTTATCTAATTGTTCGCCCGTTTATTGTGTGCTGTGTTTATTAATTTTAGTTCAAAGAAACCTGCAGATAAAAACCGATACTATGGATGCTCTCTGGATTCAAATGTTTTAGGTCTCATTAAAGAGATCTTTATCAATGGCTCTCTGCCAGTGGTAAAGTACAAACACTATTTGGATCTTAATCATATCTGCTAAATCAGAGACATTCAAATAGATTATCAGTTTTCTTCTAGTATCGGTACTGTAATATAAGTTAAAAATTAATACTTCTGTTATTTAAATGTCCTTGGAATTTCGTGACAAACCTCACATTAACATCAATCACTTCCGATAGGTTTACAATGTCATTTTCATTTTAGGTTATGTTTAGTGTGTTAAAAAATGGTGTCCTAACATCTTTCTGATGCAGCCGTTTAAGACCGTAATGGGAAATAACCCTTTACTCTTCATGGTTTTAGGAAGAAACGTTTTTAAAATTTAATAACCAATACTGAATTTGTTTATCTTCTTCATCTTTTTTTCAATAAATCGTAATTGTTTGGCATATCTCAGTCAACCATTAAGGCAACGTGTTCTAGTTGATATATTAACTATTGGAAATGTCTAATAATGATAATCATCAGTTGACTATTTTCAGTCAGGGAGACTTTTAAAGTTACTTAGTAAACTGGAACTATTTTTACTTTAAGTAATTTTTGAAATTAGTATCATTCCATTCCAAGTTCTAACCCAACTTGTATCTCTTCTGTATTCTAACAGTCTTTTTAGCAATGTACAGTCGGCATATTGCCCGTGCCACAGTTCTGAAACTACTCTTCCAAAAGCGGCTATTGGCATTCTCTCTGCTTTGGATAGCGGAAAGATTATAGTTCTCGTCCTCCTTTATTGTCTGCAACATTTGACACAATAGTTCATGATATATTACTTCACTGTCTCATATATTTGGCATTCACAATACAGCCTTACTGTGGTTCAAGTCCTACTTGGTCAATAGGACACAAATTCTGTCCGCAAATGGAATACACTCCAGCCCAGTTGATCTATGTTGTGGTGTTCCACAGGGGTCTGTTCGCGGGCCCGTTTTCTTTATTCTATACACTCAACCGCTCTCGAGTGTCAAAGAACATCATCCAGCATTTCGCCAACTGTACGCTGATGATACTCAAATATACAAATCTAGCCACCGAACTGAAGTCGATGCTACCAAGTTATAAGGCTGCATATCTTGTGCTGAGAAACATCAGCTTCATTCGCAAATATCTTTCAGTTGATGCCACTGAAACACTTGTGTGTTTATTAGTATTTTCAAGACTGGACAATTGTAACTAAATTATGTCTGGTTCGTCTCAATATATATTCTAGAAACATCATAAAGTTAAAACCACAGCTGCTCGGATCATCCTTAGATTACCACGATCAGAGGACACCTACCCGCTGCTCTGTACCCGACACTGGCTATCCATTCGATCCAGAATCAAACACAAAAGTTGTTCTCTGTGCTACGTTTCACTGACGGACTCCAGTTCAACATACCCTTCCGACCTCACCCATGTGTACACACCAGCAAGATACTTACGCTCCTGTTCTGACAATCGTACAGTAATTATTCCTACCATGAAAACTAAATCATAATGACAACGTTCTTGGATACTAGGGCCTAGCAACGTGGAACTAATTGCCCACTAGCTTAGACACAAAGACACAGTGATCCCATTCAAGAGTTCTATGAAACACACCTATTTCGACTACAAGAACAAACGTAAAGACCTAATAATGTTTCCAACCTTAAATATTTTCAGCATGTTTTCTGTTTTCTAATTCCATGGTGTTTGATCATTTGTGAGCATATCATCATATATGATTTTATGATATAGATTTTGTCTAATGTTGCGAAACGCTTAGAGCTTCTAGAGATTAGGCGCTATACAATGTCCTCATTATTATTATTATTATTATTATTATTATTATTATTATTATTATTATTATTATTATTGTCACTATCATTATTCGTTCTATCAGACAACAGAACGTCGAGGTGACTGGACTCATATTCGCTGGGCTGTGCAATCGAATCGGACATGTACCATCATCGATTTACTGTCGTATCAGTTTATATTCAGCAAGTTTTAGAGTCGTTGACTAATCGCAAAACATGCTGATAATTTTTCGGCTCACTATATACATGAACTCGAATAATTTACATAATAGATTGACAAATATACAATGTCGTGGGCGCCTTGTTAATATTCATAGCTGGTGGTTTCATTATATCTCTAATGGGTAGAACGATTTAAGAGAAATCGCACACCATAGGGATTGCGCATGGTATACGCAGATACAATTGATATATATATATATATATATATATATATATATATATATATATATATATATATATATATATATATATATATATATATATATATATATATATATGTGTGTGTGTGTGTGTGTGTGTGTGTGTGTGTGTGTGTGCGAGAGAAAAAGGAGAGGTTTACCCGTGTAGGTCTGCTTAGAAATACAATTTGCATCCTAAATGATTGTTTATGAACACCTTTGTATACAGGTTTGGTTCCAGAATAGACGTGCCAAGTGGAGGAAGACGAAAAAGACATGGGGTCGAAGTAGCATTATGGCGGAATATGGTCTATATGGTGCCATGGTTAGACACTCACTTCCGCTACCAGAAACAATTCTTAAGAGCGCCAAGGAGGGAGACTTAGAAACATGCGCTCCTTGGCTGCTTAGTAAGTTTTTATTTTGTTAATGAATAATGTGTGTCCTGTTTGGAAGATAATAATTTTCGCAGTAAAAACTTTGAATTTTTAATAAAAATATATCGCGTTCTAAAGTACAAGAGTAAGAGCTTCATCTTTTTTACTTCAGCAGTTTTATCAATATAGATATCTTTTTAACCATTTAGCATTATATCCTTTTTTAATAGTTTGGTTATAAAAAATAAAGAAGTCTGTAAGTTAAGTATGGAGGGTGCTTAAGCAAATCAGTTTGTAAAACTATGCACGAGATGAACGAGAACAATGGAAGCAAACATATAGGGATGGTTTGCGAGACTGCGAGATTTCGAAGTGAGATTTGCTTCTTAAAGGAACGGGCTCATCATTTTACAACCTCAGCATATGACTCGGTGGAAGATTTAGCCATAACTATGCTCACAAATATATTTATTAATCTCTACATCTCTATTTTGTACCAGCATTATTCTCTGTGTTTCATATCTTGTTTACTCTTGGCCGATAAAACAATGAATATATACTTGAGTGTCTCAACAAATATAGGTTAATTGCACATAATTTTCTATTTAACTTTCGATTTTAGTGGTCCTTTCAAATATAAATATTACATTTATTACTCTATGAAATCACACATATGCAAGTAGATGAAGCTCCATTTAAATCGATCAAATCGATCTTTAGGTCCACGGACCTAATAAAGTTTCCACCCTTCCAATCCAAATGCGCCTTTGAATGAGACCATACATTTGAAGATCAAAATCATTACTTTATGTTTCTCAAACATTTTACTTGGGTTCAACTACATAATTTGTTCGGATAATATTATATTATTTTTTAGAAGAAAAAAAATCTTTATAAAAATATATTTATAGCATAATGTATATTTCATATGTATTGTTAGTTGGCTTGTCTCTATGTATCGATATTATGAATGTATGTACTATTTATTTGACCTTTGTCCAAATTCAGGTCAATGGTGCATCTGGCCAGTGATATTTATTTTGTAAACATCTTAATACATATCTAATATTTCTGTATGAGTATATATTAAATATTCAGAACATTTAAAACATGTTTACTTCAATCTGAGTTAAAGATACATTATTGATTCTGGTCCTAGAAACTTCCAGAAAGGAAATTTCCCATTAAGTTAATGGAGTATTTCTCGAACACGGTAATTGCGACCTAGGTCAAGTTGAGTAATACACTATTAATTTGGAATTATTCTGAATTCAAACAAGAACATTTTGGATTGTGCTATTGTGATACATCAAAAGACTGTTAACACACCATCATATTCTAGGCCATTGGCACATTAACACAGACTTCAGATAATCAACACATTCAATATATGACAATATTTGGAATACCATTGGAAATCAATTAAAATTCACACATTGTGGCCGTCTTATAGAACTCTTTAGACTGTTTTTTTTTTCTCACAATACTGTAAGTTCTTTTTAAATATTATCATTGTATTGTAGGGAAATATATTATTTGTTAAACAATTTTCAAACTTGTTACTCTGTTCTGATGCTTAGTTTAATACCATAGAATCTGAACAGAATTGATCTGTCCCCTACATTTGCTTTAATATGAAATAAATCCAAAGGTAGAAGTGTACCAAAAAAAACAACCTAACATTTTTGTTACTGAAGGCAGAAAAAGGCAAATTAAAACCAAACTTTTTTTTAGCGTGCCTTGAAAATTAAATGTGCAGACGGTCCTATGATCGGAAATTCTTACCACAAACATTACATTATGAAACACATCAAAATATTAGCCTGTAAACGAATAGCGAAGAAAGGCCGCTTAAACCGGTATCTCTTTGCCTATTTCGAAATCACAATTACTACATGTTGTGATTAAAAAAAAAAAAAACTATTTTAATTTTGACCACGTCCGGTGGCCTAAGTGGTTAGTGCGTCCGCCACGGATGCGGAAGGTCGCGGGTATAAATCACGGCCGCGGTTACAAAAATGGTAATGGCAACTGCCTCGTTTGGCGCTCAACATAAAGACGTTAGTGTTAGGGACTGATCGGCTTGGTGTCAGGATAAATTTGAATGGGTGGGACATCATGCTACATGTCTGCGAAACGATGCCCCTGTGCTAGACATTACTACAAACTGTCACACTGCAGACATCGGAGCGATATAACTGAAAACTGATTTAAGATACATTAGAAACCCAAATCACACACAAATTTTAATTTTGGAACATGTTATTATATTATAGGCACATCAGAAACCGTATTTCATTTGCCAGTGAAGTTGGTTTCGTTTCTCCGTACTCACTGATTTCCATTTCCATTTACATTTCCAGGCATGCACAAGAAATCATTAGATCTGACGCAGGAGCAGGAAGAAAAAGATTGTAAAGGAGATAAAAGTCTCTGCGTCGAAAAAAAGGAGAAAGATGAACTTCGCTCAGAGAGTATAACCTCCTTGAGAGCCAAAGCACAGGAACATTGTGGAAAACTACAAGCTGATGTATCTAGCACAGGTTTAAAGCAGAGAAGAGACAGTCCAACTGATAATCTACCTTGCGTTGTATGTAATGTTGACGAAATGTGCGAAAGCTCATTTGAGGACCAACAAAATATGAAGAAACATTCTTTTTCATGAAGATAATTCGACTGGAAGGGTTCTGGAGCCAGACTCTCATTGAAAGCCTGATACGTACACGTGCTCTTCTTTTAACATTGTATTATTATGAAAGCCTAACACCTACATGTTTATTATTTGGCAAACATTGTATAAAGTTGGACACATCATACAATACCTATTGTACATTAATTCCGTCAAGATCATGTATCTTGAGATCTGTCTTGAAAGTCTATGATAGGAGAACATAAAATATATTCTATGCCTAAAATGGAAAGAAGTGATAAGAAATTTATAGCATTTTTAGGCAAGTTTTAGGAAAGTGTCGGATCACAACCACTTTAAACTAGTATATAGTCATGATCCAGAGCTGATACCAAATATATATTTTCTGTCACAGTTTGTCAATATTTGGATTGGTTTTACTAGAATAGACCCGGACAATATGACGAGTCACTCGGATTTAGAACACACCAGCCTCGCTAATCAGATGTAGGAAGTGTGTTTATACGGGTACATGAACATGTTGATCGCGCTGGAAAACATTTAAAAAAACTTTCTTTTAAACTGCCGTCGCTTTAGAAATTAAATTCAGCAACCAGTCATATTGCATACACACATATACAATGTACGTATGCATGCATGCATAGCAATTCGTGTAGTCTAATTAAGGAAATTATTCGCTTTGAAACAGCGGAGATTCCTTTTCAGGCAGTTTCGGTATATCACACACATCTATTATTACGTTTATCCTTGCATACAAAAACTACACACACGGATTGCCTTCTCTGTGCTTAATATCTTTATTATATTTTTGTATCATCTTCCATGTGCCTGTTATACATTTTATCGTCTTCCCCGTGTCCGTTATAATTTGTATCACGCTCCAAAAGCCTATTATAATTGTATCAGTCTTACATGTGCCCATTATAATTTGTATCATCCTTCCTTGTGTCTGTTATTAATTGTATCAGTCTTACATGTGTCCATTATAATTTGTATCATCCTTCCATGTGATGTTATAAGTTGTATCAAGTTTTACATGTGTCCATTATAACTTGAATCATGCATTCAGAGGCCTGTTATAAATTGTATCAAGCCTTACCTGGATCCATAATAATGTGTACCATTCTCTGATGTGTCTGTTATAAGTTGTATCAAGTCTTACATGTGTCCATTGTAACTTGAATCATGCATCCAAAGGCCTGTTATAAGTTTTATCAAGCCTTACCAGGGTCTATTATAATTTGCATCATTCTTTCATGTTTCTGTTATAGGTTGTATCAAGTCTTACCTGTGTCCATTGTAATTTGAATCACGCATCCAAAATCCTGTTATAAGTTGTATCAAGCCTTACCTGGGTCCATTATAATTTGTATCATTCTTATATGTGTCTGCGATAAGTTGTATCAAGTCTTACCCGTGTCCATTATAATTTGTATGATCCATCCATGTGCTACAATTATCTAATTACATTAACCTGAAGGTAGTCGTTTAGATCTGAAACGAATGTTTTAGTCTCGTTATTCTTTAATCATTTGTTGTATAACCAGTATCATTTCATAGATGCATTTGGGAATTCTAGAGAAAGGAGATATTAAACGCATCGATTATTTGGTCAGTCCGTCAAATACACCAAAACCTAACATTATACATAAAGCATTGTTCATATTTTTTATCCATGACTTCATATAACGCAGTATTTATTAATCTTATTACAATTTATATTGCTACGTTGTCGTAGATGAATCAGATCTGTACGAAATACAATGACGCATAATAATTACAATGTAATTTCACTTATTATAAAAGTTATCATATTGCATTTCCTTAAAGTTTTTAAAGAGTGAAAAGTGATGAAAAGCAAATCTAACTGCTGTCTATTGTTTTGTTTACAATTTTAAAAAAAGATATCAATATTTACCGTTTAAACTCGCTCATAAGACGAGTTCAACTGCAAACTGTACAAATCCAAATCTGCCGTTGCATAATGCGCTGGCAGATCTGGTCTGTGCAGTTTGTACGGAGCAAATAGTAGAACATACAAAATAGAACGTAATCTGCAAACACATTGTGCAAATCAGGATCTGTGTTTAGTCGTAATTTGACTTAACCGAGCCAGTATACACAATATCATGGCAATCTTGTTAGAACGAGAATATGGCTGTATGTTTCTATATTGTGCAGTAGTCTTTTTAACATACTTTTTTTATGTACTCCGATACATTTATGACTCGGTTTTGTGAAATTTAGGTTATATGCACCACCTGCTTGTGACGATTGAGTATGCGTTAATCTTTTTCATTACTCGGCAAAGCCATGTGGTTTTATTCACCGTTTTGATGACAATCAGTTCAGTGTTGTGATTTGAGTGTGTGCATGTTTTAAACTGTGAACGATGCAAACGTAGACGTGCAGATAAACTCAGTATTATTTTCATTTATATTTTTGGTATGAATTTGCAGTAATTGAACTATTGAAGATGTCATTAAAACGCGCATTTCCCCCAGGATACCATATGAACTTGTAGGGCTGTCAAAGCTTTTGCTTGAGAGGTCAACACGACGAAAAATGTTGCATGGCATAAAACATATTTTCCTTGGAAATAATTTGATGCAGAGTGCGACAGAAGAACTGAAGGATTTGGGGCACTATTTGCCATGTAGGTCAGATTTATTCTCGTGCTCGTTTGTCATTCTAGCGAAACGAAAGTGTCCATGGAACAAAAGTAAATAGAAATTGCACAAAATATCCCTAATTCATAAAATATAGGATGTTGTTCTGATGTGTAAAATATATTTATGTCCAAATTTTCAAAGTTCTTCCTTTAGACGACAATAAAATGTTATTGAATAACTATGTAATGGGGAAACAACATTTCAGCTGATTTCTTCATTTAAAAGATTTTAAAATAAAGTTTCAGTTTGACAGGAAAGATAATATTCTCGAATAAATCTCTCTCTTTCGGGTTTCCGTACATATTCAAATCAGTCTGTATAATCACTCATTATTATCACGTACATTCATTGGAACCCATAAACGGAGCTTCCCTCTATATTTGGAATATATGTAGTCGATTCGCAAATGCATGTGCATAACTTGCATTTATTAATAGAAATCTAAAGGATTTATGCGTGTAGCTAAGTGTTGATTTGCACATGGTTATCAAGCTTTCTCCCTTTGACCTTGATGCATTCATTATTTTGGAGATGAGAACCAGTCGGAGGGGTTAGAGCACTGGCTATACAGATATGTACTGTTACCTCCTGCTTCGATTCATGGTAGGTACGAATCATAAGTCTCTAGCCCGATTAAGTATATGTGCGTGTTGGAATTGTATTTAGTTGTATAATTTCCTAGGTCCATCTTTTAAGCCGCAGTAGAAGTAATCGCATTTGTGATGGGAATGTATTCTAAATTATACTTCTTGCAGCAATCACAAACCATGTTTGATTGTCCAATATACCCTTTTAGAAACTGTGGTAAATTATTTATTTCAAGTTTCCTTTATCATGGAACATTTTGTGACTTGCATTTTCAAAACTGGAATCTCTGTTAATAGCTTATATGGCCAAAACTGCGTTTACCTGTTGTACTAGCTTTGAATATGCTGATTGCTTAATCAATTGTACTAGCTTTGAATAAAGTTGACCTATTAATTGTATACATTGAATTATCTAGATGGAGCTTCAAACATGACCATTATTATTTCTTCTCGTATCAGCTTAATAAATAAAATAGAACAATAAACATGTGTGATTGTCTTTATTCCTATTTCTCTTTATTAGCGTGTTTACAGCAACACACTAATAGTGACCCAAAAGTCATCCCTTAACCGTTGGATATCTCACTTTGTGTAGTTCATTTACAGGAGAATGGTAATAACTGGTAATTCATTAACTTGAAAAGAACCCTGGCTTTGTGGCATCCAGCTGTAATTTTGCACATTGTTTCGACATTTATTTTGTATAAAATACACATTCTTTTGGAGGGATTTATTTGAAGCCAAAGTTACTATCAAATTAATACGTGGAGGAAAAGTTACATAGTTGGTGTAATGAGGACGAACTGGCGAGAGATACACCTAGGGCTCTTGCTGACGATGTAAATTTTATGATGGTATTGCCGATTCGTATTGCTTGAGGTAAAGGATGTGAATAAGACAGTCTTAGCGTGGTGATCAAGATTGCTTCAATTGTATCACCATTCATCTGTAACTCGTTACATGTCATCCGTGACTTCACATCAGAAATGTACCTCTCTATGCCTTAGATGATAGCCTCTTCTTCAGATGGGCAGCTAGATTTGTATATTTGAGTGTCATCATCTTACAAGCCAAGAGACACCGGATGTCGATCAGAGACATTTGAGATCGGCTGAGCGTACAGAATGAAAAGAACAGAACTTTGTGGAACACCAAAACATTGATCACCTCAGCTACAATATTTTCCATTGTCGGACACGATTTGTGGCCTGTTGACTAGGTAGAACTTGAACCATTGTAAGGCTGTATCGTGAATGCCAAATAAATGTTGAAGACGGTGAAGTAATATAGATTTTGAAATGAATGAGAGGTTATCAATATGGCGATAGTTTCTTTAAATCTTTATTGTCAAGTGTCGGTTTCTTCGACATATGCGATACAATTACAGTTTTGAGAAATGATGAGAAATCTCCGGATGAGACAGAATTATTGATAACATTGAGTGAAGGCAATACTGAATCTAATCAATCTGATCAAATTCATGTGACCTTTGGGGCTCTCTTCATCGCAATGTTATGTACCAAATCCATAGAGACAAGTTGAAAATGCTTAATGAGGTTGCCGTGATCTGATTCTGTTTGAGTTATGCACCAATAAAGAGTTTAGAATATTATCATCAGGTCTAAAAAGAATCCAGTCAAAAATGTGACCATGTTTATGGGTGGGTTGGAAAAAATGGCTGTTGAAGTTGAAAATGTGAACAGAATCTGTGAGTTTTTATGGGTCACCAGAACACTCAATAGAAAGTTGAAAACTAAAAGAATAATTAGGTTTCCACTTATCGAATTTCCATACTCCAGGAAACTCTCTCAGCTAAAATGTTGATAAAATAATTGGTGGTCTAGAATGCTGGTCAAAAAATCAAATTATAATTTCCACGCAAGAGTAAGCTTTAATTCAGTTCAAATTAATAGTTTTAAGCTATTTATTTTCATTAGTTCTTCTTTGAAATATAAATCATGTTTCAGTCATGTCTATATTCTCAATAGCATCGTATTTGTTGAGAATTTCTGATTTCTTATATCTTGCGAGTTTCATAAAAATTAGAACTTCATAAATTTGTTGACATTCATACCACATAGTTCTTTTAGCTGCTTAATGGCTCTTGGATTCCAATATATAAAGGTTATATCGTATACCAACTCATTCAGTTACAATGTCAGTAAAAGATTTGAGTTCAATTAGACATTATTCAGACAAATGGAACTTTTTCGTTTTATAACAGACCGTTTTACCGGGATATCATTTTGCCGGCCAAAGTTCAAATCGTTTCCGAACAAGGATCTCACTCTTTAATGACCATTTTTATTGAATTCATCATGCGATACAATTATGTCAAGTTTTATTGGTTTCATTACAGTATATAGTGTGATCGTTTGATTAATTTCCGCCCATCTGAGAAGCTAATACCATCATCCCGAATCTAATATTCCAGAAAGAATTAAAGCAATTAGATAGCCATGTGAAACAATCTCTAGATAATCAAAGCAGATAGCTGTTGTTATTTTGAAACGGCGCAAGGCCTGGAAGTGTTAAAAATAATAAAGCTCCTAATTTCATTATATAAATAGATGAGTCCTATTAATCATTCTGTCTGATATACTACAATTTATTTTAATTGCAAAACAGGTGTATAACCCTTGAACATTATGTTGTTATTGATAGAACATATTGGCACTAAATATGTCAAATACACGCCTTTCAAGTTATCGTTGTAAATATGACCTTCTACGCTATTACCTTCTTTTGAGGACTAAGTCGTTTTTAGAAGATGAATTTATACGGTGGCCTTATTTTAGAAGACCATGGGCTTATATATCACCTTCTTTAGAGGACCAAGGGCTTATATGTCATCTTCTTTCGAGGACCAAGGGCTTATATATCACCTTCTTTCGAGGACCAAGGGCTTATATGTCACCTTCTTTCGAGGACCAAGGGCTTATATGTCATCTTCTCTTGTACGATGACCTTCATTAAAATGCTCTAAGGCTTATGCGATGACGATTTTCATTTTGATTCCAATTTCTTCTCAAGCCACTTTTCAGACTTTGAATAATCACATATCAGGCGAGAAAGGTCGACATTTATCAGTACAAAAGTCACCATTTCAGCTCTGTCAGTAGAGATTCTAAAGTTTTCGTCTTTAATAAAAAATAATATACAAATGTCAACTGAAAGAATTATATATATATATATATATATATATATATATATATATATATATATATATATATATATATATATATATATATATATATATAAGCCTATCAAGATGGTACCAGATAGTTTACCAAAGACGGTCCACCGTGAAGTAAGCGGTGTATCTGAAGGAATACGAGTCTCTTTTTTGATATAAAGTAAGTACTTGCAAAAAGAGTACATATATCTTATAAACAGTTGTATTTAGAGGTGTAACCGCTTTTCTTTTTCTTCTATCTCCATCTTTACTGCTTTTGTAATTTTGAAACTAATTTATTTAATTAAATTATCTCGCTTGTTAACTTCTATCTTAATAGTGAAGAAAGGCGTAAACAATATCATAGACATAAACGACATCGTTCACGTAAACAATATCATAGACATAAACGACATCGTTCACGTAAACACTATCATAGACATAAACTACATCATTCACGCAAACAATATCATTGACGTAAACAACATCATTCACGCAAACAATATCATTGACGTAAACTACATCATTCACGCAAACAATATCATTGACGTAAACAACATCATTCACGCAAACAATATCATTGACGTAAACTACATCATTCACGCAAACAATATCATTGACGTAAACTACATCATTCACGCAAACAATATCATTGACGTAAACACTATCAACGACGTAATCAACATCATAATTAAAAATTAAATGACATTAGAGCTACCCATAAGGACAAAGTCAATTAGCGACAAGTTCATATGCAAAATATCTGGCATTTTCCTTGCACACAATGAGCTATTGCATTTAACCCCACACAGCTATTTAAAGTTAAAATATTTCATGAATGAAGTGTAAAACATTAAAATATATAAAATAGTAAATACAATGTGCCTTTTGCTTTTGAAAATGTTTTAAAACATATTTGTTCTGAATATAAACTAAATAGAACTGAACTATTTATCGATTCAACGCTGGCACACCCTGGCCTAATCTTGAACATTCCTAAGCTTGTCTGGAACACCTTAGCCTGGTCTGAAACGACCTGACCCGGTCTGGAACACCTTCGCCTGGTCAGGAACAACTTGGCTTCATCTGGAACACCCTGAACTGGTCTGGAACAACCTAGGTTTGTCTGGAGTACCTTGGTCTGGTCTCCAGCAACCTATGCTGGTCTGAAACTTGTATGGTAACCATGAGTATACAACACATCGTATACTCACGAATGATTTGCACGTGTGCTTGATTTTGTTAAACACAATCTTCCAAAACGTTGGTTTCGCGTTATCTAATGCGTCCTATAGCGTAATTGAGTTCTAGCCCAAATTATAGTACAGTGCAATATAGGTGCTTTCCATCCCAAATTATAATACAGTGGAAAGTAGTTTCATTATAGCCAAAAATAGAGTACTCATTACAAACTTGAACATATTGAAAAACACATTGGTCTGATTTTAAGATACACTAACGCGACAATTCATTCTATGAAAAAGTGACCAGTGATCAAAACTGCTATGGAACATCTTTTCTTTCAAAAAAGTTCTAATCGGTTCGAGGACAAATCAATTTGCATGTAGCACGTTGCTCACCCTTTGTATATAAAAAAAAAACTAAACTAAAAACTAATGTCCTCAACAATTGTAAATGTACGAATCAATTTGAAGCAAGTGCGAGTGGGAGGTGAATAGTACTTGAGCATAATGCATCATCATGTAAAACAACCTATATAGAACGTTGTGTCCGCCTCGCAGCGAGAGGAATGTTGCTAAAATAGTTGTGAGCAAGATATCAATCGCATTAAATATTAATTAGCTCATTATTTTACGTGAAAATCCCACTGTTTTTAAAGTTTAGAGACAACGAACATATTTACTTCAGGTAATCGTTGTATTAAATTTGGTATATTTTTATCACGTGGTTGATGAAAAACGATAATTCGAAACTCCTTTATGGCTCATACTATACACTCAAATTTATACAGTTTAAGTTTTTAAACAAAGAAGGCATTTAACCAATAATTTTCTGTGTTTTGCTTTGGCAATATCAGGAATACTACTACTACTACTACTACTACTACTACTACTACTACTATTACTACTACTACTACTACTACTACTACTACTACTACTACTACTACTACTACTAATAATAATAAGAAGAAGAAGAAGAAGAAGAAGAAGAAGAAGAAGAAGAAGAAGAAGAAGATCGGGAAATTACGATCAAACGTAAAGATAAATACTGGCAAACTTTATTACTTACTTACATTGGCCGAACCTGAGACAAGACACGAACCCACGCAGAGAGGTAGCTGGAAGCCGATGGTGTGGCAATATATTTTTTTTAAAATTAAATGGAATTAATACTCATTGTAAATTTACCTCAGATATAATTTTAGCGATTCTGAAAATATCTACAACAAAGATTTTTATTTTCCTTGTTAAGTCTATAATTTAAAAATTTCCTTGATTTTATATTGCAAACTACTTGACTTAATGATATGTGAATAGAAATCAAACAACAAACTATGTGTATAATTATACCATATTTGTAAATGAAGTCAAAGTAAAATCATGAAGCCAACTCACGAGTTTTGCTAATACTTAAGTCACAGATTTCATCATCCGTGCATTGCTCTTCGCAGACGATGCCGCCTTAACATCACACACGAAAGACGGGCTTCAGCAGTTGGCATGCCGCCTCTTCCACGCCTTTATGGAGTTTGGACTGACTATCGTTTTGAAGAAAATAAACGTCATGGAGAAGGACGCAGATTCCCATCCCTCTGTCACCATCGATTGGTACAACATGAAAGTTGTTGAGAACTTCACATATCTCGTTTCCACCATTTCCAGCTCACTCTCCATTGATTCTGAGGTGAACGACATAATTGCTAAGGCAACAACAGTGACGGCCAGACCGAACCAGAGGGTCTGGAACAACTCCAATTACCCCGAGAAGTTCAAACTGCGCGCCTACCAGGCTTGCCTGGTCAGCACACTCTTCTACAGCAGAGAGACATAGATCACCTAAGCGGAAACGAGAGGTAACTAAACGGCTTCCACCTGAGATGCCTGAGGCGCATTATGAGCATCCAATGGCAGGACTAAGTACCCAACACAGAGGTTCTGGAAGGCTCCAATATGAACAGTATGTTCTCGATCTTCAGCGAGAGGCATTTTCGCTGGCTTGGCCATGTCAAGAGAAATGACCCATTCCGCATTTCCAAGGACGTTCTATACGGGGAGCTAGAAGAAGGTGTACGACCGACTGGACGCCTACGTCTGCGTTACAAAGATGTCTGTGAGAAGGACTTAAAGACATCAAAGATCAATATTAACGATTGCGAGAGATGTGCTAACGACCGCTCCACCTGGCGCCTAACTGTTAGACGAGGCGTTCAAAAAACCTAGAAATACAGGAACATAAGTAAGCTACAAATAGAGCCAGGAAGAAGACAAAACAATAGCTTACTTTGGAGCTACACCATCGTTTACAGTAGACGGGTGCCAAAGACTAATTGGATCTAATATCCTTGGCTAGCGAAGATAGTTATGTTCAGACATCTGCGAGTATGTTTCTTCAGCAAAACTACAATAAAACCACAGAAACAAGCCCAAAAATATCAAAATGAAGGCTTGTTTCCCAATAAAGAAATATGACATTTAGTTATTAAAAACATGTTTTACGCTTTACTACATAGTTTTAGTTGGCATTCGTTGCATTTTTTAACTCTTAAGGTTCTTTTGTCAGACACAACACGTTTTCAAGGACTTATCCCCATTTAAGATATAGGCGTCACTCTTGTAGTCTGTTATCTAAATCGGCTCCCAAAGTTTCAAACATGTATGTTTTATGTCCTTTATACCTTGATAATTAGACCAAATTTGCCCATTTCTGCTTCAACCGTTTTGTTTGTATTTACCTGTTCTGGGGTCATTCTGAGCATGTACTTCAAATGAATACATTCCCATTTTTCTACCAATCCTATTCCACAGTAGTAGTAATATGGGACGATCTATTGACAATGGAAAATCCAGTCTAAAAGGGCTTGGGACATTCTGGTGACAATATTTCTGGTGACGATGGAAATCCCAGTCAAAAACAGGCGCTCAAAAAAAGTCACTTCGTTGTCGGGTGTCACATTTTGTGGGGCACATCCAATACTTCTATGGTAAGATTGATTGTAGGCTTGAACTAAGTGCGGTAAGACGTCGATGTACTTGAGAGTGTGTTGATGCGTAAAATATTTCCACATGCGTTCTTTCAAGGTACGTTGAAAACGTTTCACGATACTGGCTTTGGTTTCAGGATTTTCGGTGGTGAAAAAAAGAATGTCACGTTTCTTTAATTCTCGTTGGAAAGCTTGGTTCAGAAATTCGGTGCCTTTGTCGGTTAGCCATCGAAGAGGGTGACGACCACTTTGTTTCAACACCAGTCGCAAAGCTCGTATTAACTTTCCGCTCGATTTGGATGTCAATGGTACGACCCAGGCAAATTTAGAAAAGACGTCGATGACACAAAACAAATATTTGTAGCCACGATTGTAAGTGGCTAAATGAGAGACATCGGCTAAATTGGCTTGCCATTGATGATCGATGCCTTCCACTTGAGTGCAACTTCTGTGAAATTGTCGTCGAATGGGTTTGTGTAAAGTGTACGTCGCTTGTTCTTGTAACCATCGTTGTACTGCTGATAAACGGAGCTTTTTCAGGCGAGTTTTGGCAGCACGATACAATTTCTGAATGCCTCCGTAACCTGCAGGGTGAGCTGGATCGTAGTAAATGCTGGCTAATACCTTCTTCATGGTTTTGTTAATAAGGTACCCACTCTTCGATGATATCGCTTTGGGTGGGACGAAATAGGGGTTGTTTGGAAACGGTGCTACGTGTCCGATGTGCCACAGGAGTTGACGTCGAGGGTACTGGTGGCGGTGGTGGTGGTGGTAGTGGAGGTAATGGGATAGCTTTGGTCTTCTTTTCTTTACTCACTTCTGGTTTCCTTTCTTTCTTTTTCACATCTGTCAAAGGAGGAGTAGCCATCATCTTTTTAACCCAAGTTTTGAGTTCTTCTCGTTGGGGAGTGGGGGAAGGCGTCAACAAGGAAGCGGCAATCTTACTCGGAATGGGAGTGGCAGTGGGTGTTTGAAAGAGATCATGGGGTTCTTCATCCTTGGGTAATGGTGGGGTGACGTCTGTTTTAACCACTGTAGATGATGAGGGTGACGCACTATTCATTAGAGCCTTAAAATCGGACAAAGTGGGTAGAGCTGTTTGTTCGGCAGCTTTCTGATGAAAGAGTTGCAGTCGTTTCAAGAGTTGGCCGTACTTTTGCGATTTTTCGGTTTCGGACAAATCGTGGCGATGTATCAAGGATTGCAATTCGTTTTGTAATTGGGACATCTCAGCCAAATTAGGATTGGGTGGTAAATGGGGGGTACGTTGTTCTTGCCAACGATGGTATTCCATTCATCGTTTGTAAGGAACCAAAGTCAGTTTTCGTCCTTCCATGGGCTTTCAAAGGTTATGTTTGAGATTGTGGTGCTCTATAGTGTCCTTTTATCTTCTACCCATTCCTTGGGGAAACCCTTGGGACATCCCTTGGGTCATCCCTTGTGCCATCCCTTGTATCAAACCTGGTATTAAGCCTGTCAACAAAGGAGCAAGAATGGGTGAAAATCCTCCACGTTGCTCCAACATCTTTTTCTTTTGACGGACGGATATTTTCTTTTGAACCATTTGACGAAGAACGTGTCGATGTTTGGCGAAGCATTTTTTCTGGTGTGGAGACAAAGGTATCGTGTCTTTCAAAACATTCAAACAACATTCGCACACGGTATCGATGACATCTTTGGAGGCTGCTTTAATGATTTGTTTTCGCATGGGTGGAGAGGACAGGACGGACAACATGTCTCCGTGTTTAGCTAAACGAGGAGGTAGTCCTTTCCTTTTCTTTCCTTTGTGGGGTGAATAAGAATGTTTTTTGCGAGGTGACATCTTTGCTTGTTCGTTCCAGAGATACACTGGCGTCAAAGACTTGATACACACCCTCTTTTATCTTCTTTTTTCTATTGGTTTCTCAAAAAGGTAACGGCATGCTTCGCTAAATCCCCAAAAGCATCGCTAAAGATGCCAGTTCGGTTCTTAGCTGAATTGACTAGTTTTCTTATTAAAGATCCTCCCTTTTGGTGACTTCTCTTTTTCTTTGGATGACTGTGTCTTTTGAGGGGAGGACGTCGTTGTTTGGCTAAGCGTTTTGTAAGATGACGAAATTGTCTTTTTCCTTTTCCTTTTTGGACAGCAGAACGTTGAGGGTTGTGGTGTGCACGTTTTTGAGGAGGCATTCTTAAATATTCAGCAGTGGTACAGAAAATACTGATTTCCGTTGTTGTCCTCAAGTCATTTGTATACTGGAATGCGACGCCACTGATTATCTTTCCGTCGTATCAACTTCATGGCAAGTAACACACGTCGTGAAGGGGTTCGCAATGGACTCAATCGGGACAGTTCTTGTTTGGACAAATCTAGTAAACTCTTTAACATACCAGATCTTTCTTGGACTTTGACTTTGGGGGCATGTACTTTGTGAGCAGCAGCTACTTCCGCTAATGTGGACGAGGGTGTCACCGGAGGAGGAGACGTTTTGGGAGAAGCAGATTTCCAATGTTTCATCAAATTAGGAAAAACGTGTGTCAAATTGGATTTGGCTGGCATCACCTGCAACGGAGAAGTGGAAGCCCCTGAGGCTACTGGAAACACGGTCCCTGCCAAACGTCCATGTAGATCTTCTCTTACAGGTCGTGGTTGACGAAGATAAGGTTGCGTCCTGGCCGACGTGCCTTTTTTGCGGGTGACCGCTTTTTTCTGTGGACTTTTCTTTTTCTGTGTTTTGGTCTTGGCACCATTATTCTTTTTCTTAGGGGTTTGTTTGGCTTTTTTTCTTGAGGTGATCTTTGGGAGCATTGGGATCCCATTTTAAAAGGGAACGAATGATGACACCTCCTAGAGAACCACTACCTCCAGGTTTCAATATGATTTGCTTTTTGATTTGAGGGTCGATGCGAGGATCGGCCAGTTGCGTCAAGGCTACTTTGTTTCTGTCAAAAAAAGCGTTTGGTTTGATGTGGAATGTGAATGATGCTTTGCAGTATTTGACGTGCTGTCACCGTAAACCATCGTAAGACTTCTTTGAGACTGGCTTCAAAGACGTGAGCATGTATTTGTGGATTTTTTTTCGCGACTGATACCGTACAAGGCACGAATCAATTTGATGGGAAGATGAGACTGAAGGGACGTCATGTTGGCAATGTATGAGACAAGGTCAAAGTGACCAAGGTTTTTATAGATTTTTTTTTAGTGGTTCATAGTGTTATGTCGACGACAAGGACGTGTACACGACAGGCCCTCCGTCTTGACACCAGTCGTAAATCAAATCGGTACGAAATCGCAAATAATCAGGGGTGGTGGGTTTTAAATCCACGAGTAAATAGGCGTGTGGCAATTGAGTGGCATCATCGTACGCATGAGTCAGCCAAGGTGTTCCTAACTGTTTGGCTAAGACTTGCACTTGTGATTTATCTCGAGGATTTTAAACAAGACCACGTAATGAGCATTGAGACTAATGGTACGATAGGCTTTACTTTGTTGAAACAAATTTTGTGTAATGTAAATGACACTGGCATTACGATGATGCCCTTTACGCGTAAACCACAGTTTAATTTCTTCTTCGTCTTCTCCTAACATGTCGTCAAAAATGACCCAATGAGTTTGACTAGGGTCAGACACGATCCCCTCGTCTTCTCTAGGAATACCTTCCACAAAAACAATGGAATCACCTTGACTTTCTTGCAAGAGACTGTATACTGATTGATACTCTTTGTAACATCACACAATGCGTTGAGGTGGACGATCGATCAAATGATGTTTATGTTCGATCAAACGTTTGACAAATTCGGTTTTGCCTGAACCGCTCGGTCCAGCAATTAACATGTTAAAAGGATGACGAAGATACAAGGCTTTCCAACTAGCATGATCTAAGTGTTCGTCAATAACTTTGAATGTCGAGGAGGAAGGGGTAGTAGAAATAGCAGAGTTGGCCATAGTAATGTAGGGTATGACACTATTGACACAAAAACAGACAAGACAAGAGGTTTTTATACTTTTTTCAATACACGTTTATTTCAATGCAACACGAAAGACAAAAATACATAAAAGCCAAATGGATAAATACAGGGATAAAATACACATGGAAACGATCAAAGTGGCATATAAACAAGTCTCTGAACAACATTGTTTGGGTAACGAAGGTATCCTAAAGGAAGTGTGCAATGTTCTTATAGTCTCCTCTACATGGGGTACAGTCACATACGTGTCTTTTCGAAAGGGTCTTTGTGGGGGAATGTCCATGACAGTTCTGTCTTGAACAGAGGGATTGTCCTGGGTGACAGATTCTTTCTTTTTCTTCTGGTACTGTCACTAACACAGGTTTAAAAGTGACTTTTTTCACTCGACGATGTATTTCAGGAACACAACGCTTGGGCATAATGGGATGCTTCGTTTGTCCAAGCCTCAAAATCCCAACTTTTCCAATCACATGCATCTGTCCAATGAGGGTGTAAATCACAAGCTACACACACATCTTCGTACACCGCTTCCTTACGTAAAAGTTGACGAATCTTTTTTTCCTGTAGAGGTCGAGACGTATCCAGATGAAAGCGTGAGGCTTTTAACAGAATGAGTCTCTCGTGCACATGTAAAGGAGTCAACATACTATCTTTTTTGGTAGGTAGTGTTCGTAAAGTGTCCACAAGGAATCGACAGGTAAACGAAATCCCAGAAAGTAAGTCACTAAAACACACACTACACGTCGACCCCAATTCATAGGGCACAGGTCTTGCAATAAGTGTTCGTAATCCTTCACCGTGTGAATCTTCTCATTGATATCCTTCCACGGAATCTGTTTGATCACAAGTGATAAAGGTTGTGGCATGGTCGTTCTCTTTTATACTTCTTTTTTTTTTGTTGTCGAAAACCATCAGTGTATATTCTACACAGAATCAAATCTGCTCCAAAAGCGAAAGTGATTAATATAACGTGTAATTTCGTCCACTGCCATTCAGGGTAACGGTTAAGAAGGATCAAAACGTCTTCTGATGTAAACGTACTAAATTGGAAACAGAGCAAAAATACCCTTGATCCAGAGAAATCTAACACGTTGGTTAATTTTTGTCACTTTCCTCTTGTGAATTTCACGACACAAAAGTTCTCTAGTCACCCATTGAGATTTTTCTTTAGCGAGACCCTGCCAAACATCCTTGTAGATCTTCTCTTGCAATTCGTGTGGTAATCCTTGAATATTATGTTTTAGAGAGGGCTTATATACTGGTCTAGGTTTGTTAAACGCCATGGAGCAGTAGTGTCACTTCCAATCACTAGGTCCCACTAAAGGTAGGTATTGACAATTCGGAGACCATCGAGCATGTTCCAGGTAAGCAGAATCTTTCTGTTCCCACTCGTAAATGGATACACCACAACTGAAACTCTTGACTTTATCCCCTTCGCCCAAGTAGAAAAATCCGGCTCTGGCTAATTCTTGAGGAGTTGGTCCTGGCAGATATTTTGGCCATTTATCTTTGAAGGTTTGGAATCGACTTTTAAAGTGACAGTATTCAGGCAAACTCGTCGGGAACGAATATTCGACTCTCCTCACTTCCGTTCGATGCAGGTACGGTGAAATTCCTAGGAGTCCACGATAACGTGTGGCACCGCTTTCGCATCCCTCAGGTGTGACACGCACAGCATCACTTTCCAGGGTAGATATAGAGGTAGTAGTCATAGCAACGTTCCCACGATATCCTGCTGAATCACTAAGGTCACAGCGCCTGGCATCACTACAATCGCAAGGTTTAGCATCGCACTCCACTTGAGAATTCCCAAATTTGAATGATATATGTTTAAATGGATTCATCTTCTTTTCGCTTGGTCGATGTAGTGACAAATGAACTATTGTTCTTGGACGATGTCCCTTTTTATATGCTGCCCAATTTTGACGTGACCGTACGGTAGAGTGAAGTGATTGGGAAGTCGTACTCTTTTTTGGTACACGATTTGATAGACTTTTTCCAAAGGTCGGCTAACGATTTGGTGTGTAGGTAAACGAACAATCTTGTGCGGTTCGTGGGTAGTCACTTTAAACGTTTCATCCTGTCCCGACTGTAAGGCTTCTTGTAGTACGTCAAAGTTCACCACTCGACTTGTGCGATAATTGAGAGTCAATCCTTTCACTTTACATTCGGTGTGCATTTCTCCTTGGGGGTCTCGGTATTCGTAGCCGTAATTTTTAGGACCGCCGCTTGCAAAACATAGAATCTTGTCGTCGGGATGTTCATCGGTCCAGGCTCCTAAACGGTCTCCTTCGATGGTAGGGTTACACTGGTTCGGACGGTGAATGTAGATGCAACTGTCCGTGTCAAAATACAACACACGATCTCCTAACAGTTCTAACACTTCATACAATTTTAAGCGAGCGTGGGCTGTCACGTAAGCCGCAATGAAGACATTTCCAAATTTGTCGGCTTCTACAAAGTCTAGTTCTTCTTCGTAATTGACTAAGATCAAGTCCTCACGAATGACATCGACGTGTTTCATGACTTTGATTTGGTCGTGAATCATCTGGAAGTAGCGGGAAGGTTCGGACAAATACTCTGTCTTGGGTAAAGACGGTCGTTGTGCCATTTTACCCCACAAGCAATTGAGCATCACTTTTGCAAACGACCGCCTTCCTTCGTTTTTCTCGATGTGGTCTAAAGGGATGCCTTCCTGCTCCCGATATTTTTCTTTGAATATCTTTTAGTCTTCGAAGTGTGACACCAGGAAGGATAGGCACTAGCTTCTTGTTTTAGTTTTAAAAAGGCATCCACGTAGTCTGCAAAATACCTTTCTGTGTCTCGTCGCCCTTGCGGTATTATTGTGTCTTGGAAAAGTGGTAAATTTCGTACACTTCTAACAGTCGGTATCCCAGGTCCAGAGCTTTAAACAGTTCCACGCTCACCCACGTTCCTGTCAAAGCGCGTTATTCCTGGCTGTGCTGACAAGGTTGGTCTTGGTTGCACATTTCGGCACATGTGCGACACAAAGGAAACATCAGTTTTCCTTGGCAATGGTGAGGTAAAACGGGATGGTACAAGTCTGTGGGAGGCAAGACTTTGCACTTGATCAATCCTTCGTACTGACGTATGTGGTCCAAGTCAGTGTGTTACTATACGTTCCAGAGGTGAGAAGAAGTTTAAGGAAGAGAAGAAGATCTGTGAGATGTCCTCTATGTTAGCAAAATACTGTTAACATTACACATAACGGCCCTTTTCAGGGCCACTCATAGGTCTCAAAAAGATATTAGCTTTCTTTGCCACCATTTTTCCCCTTGTCACTAGACAGTCCCCTATACCCATACAAATCATATTTCCCATGTTCCATTTCCCTTGTCCCTATACAGTCCCACCATGTTCAATTTTCCTTGTCCTTATACAGTCCCACCATGTTCAATTTTTCTTGTCCCTATACTGTTCCAAGATGTTTTGTCCCCATAGTGTCATAAGCTGTTTTTGACTGGATTTCCCATTGTCCCTGTAAATCTTGTCCCCATATTGTTCCAAGCTGTTTTTGACTGGATTTCCCATTGTCCCTATAGTATCCCCATATACTACTTATGATGCTTTGTACTATATGGACTCTATTGGGTGTTCAGTAGGATTCATTTGGCTATTAGGTCAGCGTTCTTATTGCAAGGTAGGTTGAATTGGGAAGGCATCCATAACAAGTGGATGATTTGTTGTTTGTTCTCTAATTGTCCTCTAGAAGGCTTGGTCTACCTTTGGAGTTGCCAGTCTCTAGGTTTTTCAACACACTCAGAGAGTCAGTTATGATAACATACTTGCTTTGACTCTGTGTTAGAATCCACTTGAGTGCATGTTTAATTGCCCAGAACTCCGCAGTGCCTTGTAATTTCACATTATTGAATCGTGTCGTCTGGGCATGTCTTCTCATGAAGTTCATGATGTCGTCTTCTAAAGGTGGCAATCCATACGTCGAATACAAATACTCCACACAATCTTCTTTAGGTAGTAGATGACTACCCAGTGGGTTCGTTTTGATGACTGTCGTCCGTGATGATGACATAAGCTTGATAGACTTGAGGTTTTCAACGAGGCAGTTCATCGTTAGCACACACGACAGGATTCCAAGAAGCAGTGTACGAACTGTGGTTTAAAAGGTAATAAAGTTCCTAGGTATCCATCTTTTAGTTTTTTTCCCTTGGTTTGTTGTGTTCGCAGGTAATGGTATTTAATCAATTCAATTCTGACTTTTTGCCAGAAAATGTCTGACAAGTAACCGTTTCTTTGCTTTGTGTTCGCACTCGCAGCCAAGAGAGCTTCTATGTGATGGATTTTTATAGTCGTATAAAATTTCTTAGAAAACGTTATTCTAACCCAACTTATATCTCATCTGAATACAAACAGTCTTTTTAGCAATGTGCAAAGTATCAATTAAAAAGTGCTCTCCATGGCAAAGCAGTGTTAGGGACCAAATTCGCACTGCTAAAAGAGACCGCCGAAAAGCGGATCAGAGCACACCTCCCCGCTGGTCTGTACCATAATATGGCACGATACTTACGCTCCTCTTTTGACAATCGTATACGTATTATTCCCACTATGAAAATGAAGTCATATGGACAACGTTCGTTTCCATACCAGGGCCCAGCAACGCGGGATGAATTGCCCATTGAAATTAGGCACAGAAAGGACAAGAAATGAAGACGAAACGAAAGTGAGTAAGAAAAGATGGAAAATAATGTGACAGTTTTAAGCAGAACACAGAGTATGAACGATACAAAGAAGAATTCTCTGACCTTTTAAAGTGTGGTGTACCAGAATGGACCAGACAGAAAACGTAGTTGTCTCTTGGATTTTGTTTTTGTAGAAATCTGACCTACACGCACACACTCACACGTGTACATCATGATGCAAAAAGGATATTTTGAGTTTTAATTGATTTTGGCCAAATGATTATTATGTCTTTTCGACACAGATGTGTGGTCTTGAAAAGGACAGTTGGATGTTTGCTTTCTTAATTAAACCAAACGCTGAAACTATAACTATATCTAATCATCTTTAACTGCCTTAAACCTTTGCCACGTTCAATGACATTCTTTTGGACTGGCTTCTGTTGATGACTTGGGAGAAATCTCTAATTTTGGTATCTCGGGCGTAGCAGGTGTGTGAACGTGGTTGGGCTGTTTGGCATGGAAAGGTATGCTAGATATTGTTTCCTTGCGGCTGCTTCTTCTTCCTGTCGTTTCCTTCTTCGTATCTCTTCTTCTTGTCACTGTAGAAGAAGATAATCTTGTTCTGCGTCTTTCTGTTGCTGTGAAAAATTCTCAAATTCTTCTTTCTGTCGCTGTTTAACATCCTCCAAGTATGGTAAGGAAGGATAAGGCGGCGAAGGTATTGGTACCAGAACAAAGGTTTGCGAACAAGAGAGAAAATCAACTAAATCACAATAAAACGTTTTGTTTGTTTTTTTAAACAGAATTGTTTTGACTTTGGTAGTCACTGCTTTACCATCGCTTCTCGTCTCCACGGCCGGTGCACCCTAAATAACTCTGTCGCATGGATTCACTACGTACAGACGCTAGCACTGTGATTGAATTTTGTAACGAGTGTTAGAATTGGTGAAAGAACACGATACGTTTGCATACGCTTTTCCACTTTTTAAAGACCCGCAGTTAACTGCATTATCTTCACCTGTTCTCGTCACAAGATGTGGACTTACGTAGAATCGCTTACTCTCGTATCCACAATGCTTTCCCTCATCGACGTACTTATGTGTTTGAAATTACCAGGATCACCAATACGAGCGTTTGGAAAAGAAAAATTTATGTGTTGAGACAAGGCTGTTTGAAGCGAGTCATCGTGTTTGGTCCAGAAGTCAAAAGTTCCAGGAAGCAAAGACCTGTGCGATGCGATCTATGTTAATAAAACCCAAAGACATTTTTCAGGGCCACTCATACGCCTAGAAAAGATTTGATTTCTTGCAAAAATTGTTTCATCGTTTGTATAATTGTTTTGTGACTGTATATTGTATGTAGTATGTTGTATGTGTTATAAAGTCTATGTCTATGCCCCACCCTTTGGTCCCAATTGAGGTCAGTCCGGTGCACACCTGTTCCTACAATTGTTGCAACATTGTTATAGAATCTTCAGTACTGTGACCTCACCACACCTGTTCATACCATTGTTGCAACATTGTTACCAATTTTCAGTACCGTGACGTCACCACAACTGTTCCTTCAGTTGTTGGAACATTGTTATCATCTTCAGTACTGTGACGTCACCACATATGTTCCATTCCTACTGTCCTTATACAACAACCAAACTTTCCGTTGTTCGTATACAGGCCCGAGAATCCCCGTTTAATTCACGTGTCCCTAAAGGTGTCACATGGTGATTTTTAAACATTGTCCCTAAACATTCCCGGGAGAGGGGGTCGTCTGTAATGTTGTTTCCCATTGTCCCATCCCCTATTACTACTTCCAGCGTATATCTGTTACAATTAAATAATGATCTTTGCCTATATTTACTTGGAGTACAGGGCATGATGCCTTCTTGTTATGTTTGTTGCTTCCCTTAAATATCCATCGGATGCGTTCTAATGATTTGGCTTGTAGAAGCTTGACACATAAGATTGCGTAATTGCCGAATGCTTTTTTCCATTAAGCCAGCTGAGATTTATTTCGTATAGCAATATCCTCTGATATAAACGTATGTCCTAGCTGGAAAGAATAATTACAAATGCTCTTTTTCTTTTCTCGTTAAGGCAGTAAATAAACCGTTGGTTTTTCTTCTTTGGTTAGGTTGTTTAATTTGTTATATTAGTTTATTACCTTTGTTTGGCATAAAGATACATATTCCTTATTAACGACTGGATATTGGCTGACTCATTAACGTATAACGTTGCTGCTCAGTCCTGTACACTAACGCATTCGATAACCTAAATCGATTTAAAGTTTCTCTTACGATTTGTTAAATTGGAAAGCTGTGTGTGTGAGAGAGAGAGAGAGAGAGAGAGAGAGAGAGAGAGAGAGAGAGAGAGAGAGAGAGAGAGAGAAGTCTTATAGAAACGTTTGTATGAAAATGATCTTCACTTTTTCTTTTCATAACTTACCAAAGTTATTCACTCTTTCAGAATCAGGTCGGCAGCTGTATCATGTTGTATTGCTTCTTATGAGTACATGCTTTCCCAAATATATTAGGGCGAGTGACCTTGACAGTGAATTGTTGGTTCTCTACTGTGTTCTCGTGGGTTATAAACTGGCCTGTATAACCTATAATGTACTGAAAATGTTGTTAAACCCATACCGATAACAACAACTGCTATGATTTAAATTTTGTCAATATTACAAAACAAATAATTAAGTGACAATGTTAGTTCTATCACAGAAAATTAATGTTTGGTAAAGAGCTGGTGTGGATGACCTTTGTTGCTTTGTGGTTTTACGTGTATTGTGGATGAAACTAAATTGTGTCTTGTGTCTTTTTTTATAAAGTACGAGACCATAACAAAAATGTTGTAAATAAAAAATAAAGACACACACTGATTCTTCTTTAATATATGATCTGGTTGCAGTGTTGATTAAAACACGAGACACGAACTGACCCCAGGAAAAATACTAAAATTTTCATAATTGCTTATCGGCAACTAAATAAGTGGAACTGCTTAATTTGATCTAGCATTTAATAACAATTTCATGCAATGTTTAAATGATTGAGCTTAGTAATTTGCAAAAGACCGAAGTCTTTAACTGGACAATAACCAGTGTATAAATTATACATGTTACTTTTAATGAGGATTCCAACCCATTAATGTACATGTTAAACAGAGAAGCACCTGCGTGTCGCGTGCATTGTGCAGATCTTAACAAGAATAGCAATCGGAATCTCTGTTTACTTCATTCTCAGACTAAGTTAGGACATACTACAAATCTTAACGTCCCCGTGTAATTTGCAATAAGGCATTGTATTCTTAGCGTCCTTTACGTCCCAACGCATTGAAAGCAACAATCTGAACTGATTAAAATAAAATATGTGACACTATACAAGGGAGAGTTTTTGCATCTTTTCTCCAATCTAAATTTGGTTTTCGTCGATTAAACAACTCACTGTAGTGATCCGATTATATGCATAGGAAGCTACCCGACTCAGTCATTAACGGGTGAAAATAATTACGCATATGAGACAATATTGCCATCTATTCAGTACAGTTATCCACCACTTCGTTTGCTAATGTTAGACAACTAAGTTAGAGCTACTTAGTTAATCGTAATTGAAGTGTAATATATTACGTCATCTTCACTAGCAACGACCGGTTTTAAATTTCGACCTTTAAGATAATGCCCATGGAGTTGCCACTTTATGCCACAGCATCTTTCAATCATTAAATATGAAGGAGGAAAATGTGTTAAGATACATATAGGTTACAGACCTTTTAAAGACTTTAAAATGTGCCCGGATTTATTATTTAAAGGATTGTGGTTAACTGAGTGTCATAACATCTGTGGCACAATTTTCAATCTTTACTCATCTAGTTCCATGTTCGGTATTTCTCCCGACCATCTGAGACCTCCTCCGAGTTAATTTAACATACGTTGAGGGTTTTAATTTAAAAAACAACTATATAAAATTCTAATGGATATTTGCAAAGTCTTGCTTAGGTTTTAAACTTAAATATTACACTTAGAAAGGATGAATGTAAAATCCAATATTTACTGTGTTCCTTTTGTCAAATGATCAAAAAGAAAACAGCAATATATTAACATGCAACCATTTTGAATGACTGTAAAAGCTATTGCTTTATGACGAATATGATGAAGTTAATGTCATTAAGACATGAATCAATTGATCAGTACGACATTCCAATAAATTGAACACATAGATAACCTATCTTTAATACAGCAAATAGATGTACATTTTATTCGAGGGGATGGAACTAGATTTTGAGTGTTGATGCATGTGTTGGTCAACGCTAACGCTTTGTGAACAAACAAATATTCCAGGAGTAATTTTCAATATAAATTAAACAGCATACAATTCCATTTCCCCAAATATGAGGTTCCTTGCTAAATCGATTTATTTTTTGTTCTTTTGGATACGCAACTGGGTGACATTTTTCAGCTTTTATCTGCTTTAAATTCATATTGGTTTAAGGAACGAGGATTAGGCACATGACAGGACCAGAAATTTCGAACATTAGTTGATGAAAATATGTGTGTAACGGGGCGTTTGGTATCAAGCGCTGTTAGTACAATATTGCACAAGTCCCTGGTCAGAGGTATTGCGCAACTTGGAAAACAACACTCGAAACCGCCTCCCACTAATACTCTTTTATCTAAGGAATGACCTCTACGGTGTGATTTGCCCGGTTAGAATGGATATGGTAATCTGAGACGGTATCTTGAACAAAGACAACACACGAGCCCCGTAAAGATAAATTAAGAATTTAATTAAAATACAATCAAGAGAAGAATGACATAGTAAATTGCAATTTCATTCATTCTGATTATTCGTAGTTCAGAAGCACTTTAACCGAAGCTTTAAAATAATGGATACATTAATTAAAATTCAAAACACTAATAAAATAGATGAATTTAGCCGTTAATAGCTGATAGCAAATTTCATCAAAAAATAGAGTGTTCATTAACATTGGACTGCTTGGGAAATTCACAATGTCCTGCTCGACTGGTTTTTCCTTCTGCGTGCGTCACGACTTTAACTTGCCCTTTGGTTGAACGTGGGGTTCCACAACTCTGACTTCTCACTTCTTTTCCCTCCATTTGAATCCCGACTTCCTCGCTATTTCTCTCTCTTCAAACAAACTATTTTCCTTGTGTTTTTGGCGTCTTACAAAACGTTCCAAATTCAGTTTATTTCCTGGAACCCAATTTTACGAACGTCTCTTTTCCTAAAGTCCGCTCGGAGTCTTCTACTGCGTATTTTTCGGAATTAATGATCCTGACCCTCCCTTGCAGAGGTAATTCTTAGACTGCTAAAATTCATGTGGTTCGGAGTATATATTTCCTTCACTGTTAAGGATCGACCCACCTCTCTGATTTCAGATTTGACCAATCGGAATAAATGCTATTCATACAGATATTTAGAAACTGCCTATCAAGATGCCGAAAATGCCACCTGGGGTCGAAATAACATCCTACCATTTGTTTCAAATCACTTTGACAGCTATACGTGAGAAATTCCCTCTTTTTAAGCCTGTCATACACTTAGTTCGGTTTTACTATAAACATAGTACCAATGTGACGCAGTTAGGTAAACATTCCTTCGTCCAAACTCCACTCCAAGACAGTTAATTGTCGGCTAGACTAAGAATTAATTAATGGATTTCCCTGACGAAAAATTTGGCACTTGACATTACCCCCTTGTTAAGAGTAAAATCGGTACTTTTACTCTCCCAAATTTTTCGGAGAACTATTCTGCTCCAGTTACATGTCCTTAGGTGACCCATTCACCTCAGACATCCCTAACCGACTCAAACAATCCGCTCCTACATTATTCCTACCTTTGATGTACCGCACTTGAATCTGATACTGTTGTAGAAACAGTGACCATCTCATTAATCGACCGTTAGTTAATTTCGCCTGGGCCAAATACGCCAGCGGTTGGTGATCTGTTTCCAAAGTAAACTTCCTACCATACAGATAACGTTGGAACTTAGTTATTCCAAAGATAATAGCCAAACGTTCTTTCTCAGACACTGAATAGTTAATTTCCGCATTTAACAGTTTCCTACTCCCATACGCAACTGGAAAAAAGCTTCCCTCGTGTTCTTGCCATAATAATGCACCTAAACCTCTATCACAAGCATCTGTCCTCAAAACAAAATCCCGTGTCACGTCAGGCAACTTAACTATGGCGTCTGACGTAAGTCTGTCTTTTAGCGTCTGAAATGCGCGTTCACATGCGTCTGTCCATACTACTTTGGTCGGCGCTTTTTTCCGAGTCAAGTCAGTCAATGGACTCGCAATAGCACTAAAATTTGCAACATATCTCCTATAGTACCCTGCCAAACCTAAAAAAAGATCTAACTTCAGTCTTAGTAGTCGGTCGTAATGCGTCCCTAAGTTGTTTGACCTTTGAACTCTCTGGGGTTAACGTGTCCTCGCTGAGGGTATGTCCTAGGTAGTCTAATTGTCTGAACCTTATATGGCACTTCGATGGTCGTGCGGTCAGTCCGGTTTGTCGTAGTCATTCTAAGACGTTCTTCAGCAAAAGTATGTGTTCTTCCCATGTAGCTGTAGCTAATAGAAGATCGTCCATGAAGTTGGAAACTCCCATCCCCCGCAATGGTTCAAGGAATTTCCGCATCATACGGGTGAAGACACTGGGCGCATTCTGCACCCCGAATGGCATGACCACCCACTAGTAAGTCCCATCTGGAGTTGCAAAGGCGAGTTTTGCTCTGTCTTCACTACGGACTGGAATTTGCCAGTATCCTTTGGACAGATCAATTTTTGAAAAATATTTTGCATGGGTTACTCCTGCGAAAATGGACTCAGGGTCAGGTAAAAGTTCTACCTGGAATTATGTGATTCGGTTTAACTTTCGGTAGTCGACACAAAATCTGAGTGTCCCATCCTTCTTCTGGACCAGCACAACAGGAGAGCTATACGCCGACTCGCTTGGTTCGATAATACCTAAGTCTAACATAGTTTCAACTTCCTTGCGGACCGCTTCTAACATCGCGTACGGCAATGGATATGGTCTTAACTTCACTGGGTTCTCGTCCAGCAGCTTCAAAAAGAACTCCTCCAGCTCTGTCTTTCCAGGTCTCTCTGTTAAGACGCTCGAATACTCGCGAAGTACCGACTCCACCTCTTTACGTTGGTCTGACGTTAACGTAACGTCAAGTGCAACATCGACGTAGGTTTCCTCCCTCGTCAACGGACAACTAGGGAGTACTTCCGCCTGCCATGCGTTGTCGTCGGGTTCTTCCGTTACGACGGTAGCCACCACGAACTCCGGGGGTGGTTCTCAGAAGATTCACGTGGAACATCTTGTCCTAATCCCCTACTCGGATACGGTAGTTCTGTTCACCTTTCTTCTCTGTTACAAAAAATGGACCCCTCCATGAGACTTGCAGCTTGTTGTGCTCTAATGGCAGCAACAACAACACCTTGTCACCCACTTCAAAGTGACGTTCCTTCGCCTTTTTGTTGTAGTACTTAGCTTGACGTCCCCTTGCGTCGCAGAGATTTTCTTGAGCCAATTTACAAACTTCTTCCAGTTTGTTACACAAGTCGACAACATATTGGTATGTTGTACGCACTTCTTAGCATGCTTGCTCATCCGTCCATAACTGTTTCAGTACAGCCATGGGCCCCCTTACCGTCCGCCCATAAACTAACTCAAAAGGTGAAAACCCCAAACTTGCCTGCGGTACTTCTCGATACGCGAATAGTATCGCCGGAAAGTATCGATCCCAATCCCTAGGTCGACCTTCACATAACTTCTTCAAAGCCTGTTTCAATGTCCCATTGAAGCGTTCTACCAACCCATTACACTGCGGGTGGTACGGGGTAGTCGTCAGGTGTCTAATGGAGAGTAATCTATTTACCTCTTCCATCACCTGGCTCACGAACTGCGTCCCTTGGTCGGTCAGTATCTCGTCTGGAACTCCGACTCTCGACCACACCCCTAACAAGGCCTCAGCCACCGTGACTGAGTCAATGTTTTTCAAGGCCACTGCATCCGGGTACCGGGTAGCGTAATCTACGACCGTTAATATATACCGATTTCCGCTTTCTGCCGCCGGCTTAATCGGACCTACTAAATCCATCGCCACTCTCGAGAAAGGTTCGTCAATTAGTGTGTTGGTTCCTAGTGGCAATGGGCGATGGGAGGTCTTCGGTGCCACTCGCTGACACTTGTCACATGACAAACAAAACCTCCCCACATCCCCATACACACCTGGCCAATAAAACTCCCTCACCAACCTATCTCTGGTCTTCGCCTCGCCCATGTGGCTTCCGAGAAGACCCTCATTTGCTAACCTAGGCACTTCGTCGCGCTTCCCTACGGATACCACAACTTGCTTAAACGTATCGACCCCTTTCTTGGCGTACCGATACAAAATACCGCGTTTTGTCGCGAACTTAACCTCGCCGTCTGGCAATTTCCGTACGGACCCGTCCGTCGCGTACCTACGTACCTTGTCAAGAGACACATCTTTCATTTGAAGCTTCTCTAACTCACCAGGTACCAAAATGTATATGGGCGAAGTCACGGATCTTAGTGGCTTCGATCCTGACTTTCGCTTCATAGCCCTCGTCTCCACTGACCCGACATGTATAGGGTTAGGTTGTGGCAACACATACCTACACCCTAATATTACGTCATGAGACAGTCCCGACAAATACGCTGCTTGAATTCGCCCTTTTACATATGGCGAATCAAGGTCTATGCTAACGACCGGAAGTGAATCCTTCGTCCTGTTAGCAAACTGGACTTCCACCGTCTCACCTGTATAATCTCCAGGTTTAACGTATCTACGATCTATCAAGGCCGGGTAGCTACAGCCGGTGTCATACAATACTGTGGCTTCCTCACCATGTACCGTAGCCTTCGCTACATTCGTAGACTCCACTTTTTTCCTTTTCTTAACAGTATTCGCAGTTACCGAATTAACCGTTGTCGGACGATACTTTCTACAGTCCTTGACAACATGGCCTGGTTTATTACAGCCATAACACACCTCTTCTATCCGCGGTATCTCTATCTACCCCTTGAGTCTTTCTCGACCCACGGAAATGTACTTGGCTGGGATTTCCGGCCCCTGGCCTCCCACCATTCTGACCATTTCGTCTCTGCGGTGCCACCTCAGTGGTCTTTCTATGCTCACCGATTCCAGGTCGGTCCCTACCATTCCAAGTAGTTGGACGCGCATGCAACTCTCATAGCGCTCGGTCATTACGCTTATCTCATCCAAAGTTGAGAATTCGCGCTCTGCCAAAAACACAATTCAATCTTTTCTGTAGGTACTTTACACGTTTTCTTTTAAAATCTCTTCGCGTATACCTTCGTACGTTAACGCGGTGCCAGACATTATCATCCATTTGTCAAAAATCACGCGCACTCGACTGTGAAATTACGCGTGTGTTTCGGTAGCCCTTTTTGACAATTCCCTAAAAAGTTTCCTGGAACGTTTCCGCTGACAACTCATAGTGGCGAAGTAAAGCTTTCTTCAGAGCGTCATAATCGTCTATCTCGGTTGGGGTCATGTTGTGGTACACATCTTTTGCCGTCCCCTGCAAAAAGGCTGAAATATTGATGGCCCACTGGTCCTTAGGGATTTGGTGGACTAGGGCCAACTTCTCAAACTGCGTCAAAAAGTTGTCAATTATTTCATCCTTGTCATTAAACATCGGCATGGTTAACTGTTTGGGTCGTCTGTCTTCCAAGCGACTACTCGGGGTGTCCGGACATACGTTCGATTCTTCACCCCTCTTGAACTCGGCTTCGAGCCTTAGTCTCTCCATGGCTAGCATATGATCTCTTTCTCTAGCTTTCTATTCCGCCTGTAATCGGGCTAGTTCAATTTCTTTCTGTTTCTCCTTCTCCTTCTCTCGCTCCATGGCTAGTAGTTCTCTTTCTCCAGCTTTTTCTTCCTTATGCTCTTTCAAGCTTCGTTCCATAAATTCAGATAGCTTGTCTCCGTCGTAACCCAGTTCGTCCTTGCCAATGGATTTAAATTCCTTTAGTAACTGTCTGTCTGTCGCCATTATGTCCTTAATAGACCTACAACAACTGAATTCTCCCTACGAAAACAGTTTGAACCGAAATATACCTTATCTGCAGCGAGATGGACAGGTCAAATCAGTCACAAATAATTAACCAGGCAAAATTCCAGTAACACAAGCTCCACGCAACTGGATATTGCTAACGACACGTGATTAATTGCTGTCCAAAATACAGTACTGGCCCAAATTGGCTCTTGTCTCAAGAGAATATTTAGGTAGTACCGCTCCTAACACTTTATGATAACTTCACCCAGAAGGTATATATATCAAATTCTTACAATACACTTTTAACGTAAGGAATTTGCAAGCACGATATTCAACTATACAAAAATAGCAGACAATGTTTGATTCACTCGATTCCTACTTAATAATAATAACACATTTATGCTTTTGTTCAAAATACGCTCAGATTACTTCAATCGCAATGAAAATTTTCAAATCCCGGACGAGCACTCCACTTTGTAACGGGGCGTTTGGTATCAAGCGCTATTAGTACAATATTGCACAAGTCCCTGGTCAGAGGTATTGCTCAACTTGGAAAACAACACTCGAAACCGCCTCCCGCTAATACTCGTTTATCTAAGGAATGACCTCTACGATGTGATTTGCCCGGTTAGAATGGATATGGTAATCTGAGACGGTATCTTGAACAAAGACAACACACGAGCCCCCGTAAAGATAAAGTAAGAATTTAATTTAAAAAAACAAGAGAAGAATGACACAGTAAATTGCAATTTCTTTTCTTCTGAATATTCTTAGTTCAGAAGCACTTTAACCGAAGCTTTAAAATAATGAATACATTAATTAAAATTCAAAACACTAATAAAATATATGAATTTAGCCGTTAATAGCTGATAGCAAATTTCATTAGACTGCTTGGGAAATTCACAATGACCTGCTCGACTGGTTTTTCCTTCTGCGTGTGTCACGACTTTAACTGACCCTTTGGTTGAACGTGGGATTCCACAACTCTGACTTCTCACTTCTTTTCCCTCCATTTGAATCCCGACTTCCTCGCTATTTCTCTCTCTTCAAACAAAACTATTTTCTCTTTTCCTAAAGTCCGCTCGGAGTCTTCTACTGCGTATTTTTCGGAATTAATGATCCTGGCCCTCCCTTGCAGAGGTAATTCCTAGACTGCTAAAATTCATGTGGTTCGGAGTATATATTCCCTTCACTGTTAAGGATCGACCCACCTCTCTGATTTCAGATTTGACCAATCGGAATAAATGCTATTCCTAGACATTTAGAAACTGCCTATCAAGATGCCGAAAATGCCACCTGGGGTCGAAATAACATCGTATCATTTGTTTCAAATCACTTTGACAGCTATACGTGAGAAATTCCCTCTTTTTAAGCCTGTCATACACTTAGTTCGGTTTTACTATAAACATAGTACCAATGTGACCCATTTAGGTAAACATTCCTTCGTCCAAACTCCACTCCAAGACAGTTAATTGTCGGCTAGACTAAGAATTAATTAATGGATTTCCCTGACGAAAAACTTGGCACTTGACAATGTGTCTAATGTTTATCTGTCCAAAACAGATTTCCGTCGTGAAAGATTTTAAATCTAATGCAGTTTATATAGCAAGTATAGTACTGACCGGCCTGGTGTCGCAGTATTGAGGAAAATTTAATCAGTTTGGATTTTGAATTTTTGTGTTTTAGAAAATACTTCATTATCGCTTTCGTCCTAATTTCGTTGTTTTGGGTAGTCGGTTCCCGTAGTGAAGCCTATATCATTTCTGCCAATCGCCATAGATAATAGTCATATCTAAACAATAAAATATAAAACGGCGTGCTTGAAGATATCTATAAGCCCTGCATGGCAGTTTTCCTCGGTGGCTGAGTGGTTAGCATGCCAGACTCGCAACCGAAATCATGCGGGATTTGAATCTTCCCACATGATCTTCTCAAGTGATGTGACCTTGGGTAAGTCACTTTAATCCAATTACCATAACTATATTAAAGACATTTACTGTTTAAAAAAACAAAAGAACCAAACCTCCAAAACATAATGGTATCTTACAGACGATTTTGAAATTGAAAGACAATAAGATTTTTTTCATCTTTCTATTTTTGCGAAGAAATGGGACATCTATTTTATTAGACTTATTTTATCTGATAAAAAAAAATTAGCGGGTGAAACTATTTTATGTTTTCGAAATTGCAAACTGACCTCGAATGCTAATAATGGGGGAAAGGGTATCATATTCTACATGAATGATATGGGAGGAGCATGTCAGTTACCTAATCATATAAAATAATTAGGATAGGAAAGCACCTATTGGCCAGTCGTGGTGTACCGAATAGCAAACTAATTAGTCTCCGTCGATGGCCAATTAACATTGACAGGTTGTCAATTATGTGTTCAGCTTCACTCGCTAATTACTATTAGTAGGTTTCTTATGTCGAATAACCAGCGATCACGATAAGGAGATTTATTTACCAAAAGTGTCTTATTAAACAAGAGTAAAGAGGCAACCCTTCGATTTTCATAGTGTGGTCTCGAATTTAATGCAACTTCCATGATACATAAGTTGGATTTCTGTGGGCGTATTTTGCATGACAGACTAATACAGTGGGAGACATGGCAGTTAGTAATTATATTTCATGATTTAAATGTTTACAAAATCGGTATAATCTGGAAGTAAACTGAATATGAATATCGAATGTCTGTAAAGGCTTATTTCAAACAAATCTGGGGCATCATTCATTTATTTGGAAAGAATAATCAGAATTTTTGGGTTTGTGTTTTTCACCAACACGAAATTTGATCATTTCAAAGCAACACATGTAGATTATATTTAAGCAATCCAGCTGTACTGTCCATTATAAACGATACAATAAAAATGTGAGTATTATATAGTCACTAGCAGGCCTATCAGGTTACAGCTGATTCATGGCTAAAGTAGTAGTAAGGTTTACAATAGGTGTCAGCGCGTGCATTATAGTGCACTTAGAGATGAATTAATTTTTAACAAAATATAATTCAACTATCAAGAAATTGCCTAAAAAAGAGGTCTTTAAAAACTGATACTCCCAATAGCTGAGAATATAGTAGTCTATTTCAAAAGCTTTCAATGGAAAGGGCGATTTTTTAAGTTTAGTTGTATCATTTTGCAGTAGATAGTGGCTACAATGTCGTCGGGACGCCTCAAAGGGACGAAAATGTAGCAAGAGAACTGGGAGTATAGTTACAAATTTAATGCAATGCCCAACAACCCATATTTGTCAGACGTTTTACATTCTATGACGAAAAAAAATTCTGAAGAAGAAGAAGTAAACAAATGATATTCACTTCAGAAGATTGTATCTCGTGGAGATGTAGTTCTGCAAAGTGTACATTTTCGTGTAATACTGTAATACGCACAGGGGTATTCACTTGACCGAGCGGTGTCAAAACCCTGGCGCGAGTCACGCTGGAAGTCATAAGTTTTCCCCAAATTTCCAAAGACTTCCATACAACTTGAGTTGTAAAATGGAAAGAGAGACGTGTCTGCTATAACTAATAATCTTTGCTCTAATCAATTGGCGACCCAGAGGAGACAACTTGCCCAAACGTCCATTAACTGCACCTTAGCATGGTTTTTCTCCATTATCATCCCATTTCCGTACCGCAAGCCCGTCATGCCATAAAAATTACACCAGTATTCCCTTACTAACTGGGAATTATTTAACTGCGCGACCCTAGGCCAGTCAATCCACAGAATTTCCGGCGTATCACGCTCATATACATACGCCCATTTTCCACTATGGCCACATAAACGGCACCTACCAAGTTCCAACTTATTGATTCCATTCTATAATTTACTGATTTCCAACCATAAATGCTGCCTTTTCAATCACAATACTTGTATACACCGCTGAATTTTAATATGGACTATGTTACTTAAAGGGACAGTCATTCGGCTTGTGCCTAAAATCACTACTAACGAACCCAGCATGGTTCAAATTCACTAACACTCCTCTCTGTGATGTTTTCTCCTACTAACTGGCTAACTATTTCGGGCTAGCAACTCCAAATTTATTACAATACATAGTCTGTGCACATGTGAATTGGATTTTCTTGGGAGAACACGCAACAAACTTTTCAAAATGTTCATGCACATGAAATGATTTCATTAAAAATATCAATAAATACTAATAAGACGATGATGAGACATGTGATAGTAATTGTGATAATAAATTATTTATTCTCGCAGTTCAGTAAAGGGCATCACAATTGTGATATATCCATCAAGATGATAAGTCCTTCTATCCGTCATCAAAAAACAGCACAGCTGTTGCGATAGCCCCCGCTAGTCGATTTGCCCATCTATCCGTCATCAAAAAAAAAATACAGCACAACTATTGCGATAGCCCCCGCTAGTCGATTTGCCCATCTATCCGTCATCACCAAACAGCACAGCTATTACGATAGCCCCCGCTAGTCGATTTGCCCATCTATCCGTCATCAACAAACAGCACAACTATTGCGATAGCCCCCGCTAGTCGATTTGCCCATCTATCCGTCATCACCAAACAGCACAGCTATTGCGATAGCCCCCGCTAGACGATTTGCCTATCAATGCATCACCAAATAATCAGAACAGGCATCACCTGTCTACTAACATCGATTTACTTCTAACTCAAAATAGCTTAGATGTGTCGAGTGTTACAAATCAACAGCTTGTGTCGATATTGGTCAGCATCTCACGTGGAGTACACATGTCCATCTCATATGTTTAATGCCAGTCAAAAGAATGACTCTCTTAAACTTACTGTCTGTTCATTATTTTGGATTTATTTTTTGGGTGTATACTACCACGGATAGACTACGTCTGTACCAAATAGGGAAACGAATCCAGATATATTTTTTTCAGAACTAACAAACTCCAGAAAGAGCCACCCGAATAATTCGGAAACTTCCTATTATGACTCCCTCGAATGTGATTGGTTTCAAGTCTACAGTTGCTAATTACAGTGTATACCAAAAGTTATTTTTTTAAATTAATCATGATATATGTCTTCAAACAATCTTTCTCCAATATCCTAAATAAAGAAAGATCGTCCAACACTGGGCGTAATCTCTTATTAAGAACTATCAACGAACTCCAAATTGGTGGTTGAAAACAAGTCTTTTGAAAAAAGCTATATTAATGCATCATCATCTACCTTTTGGAACTCTGTATCCTTGAGGATAAGTAATTAAAATTCCCTTTCTCAATTAAAACCCAATTAACGAAATTCTTTCACGATAACGCAGAATGATACGTTAACGCCTCCCAATAGAGAATTGTATCATTGTGTCTAGAAACAATATGTGCATGCTTTATCGTGATGAATGCATATGAGACTTGACACGCTGAAATGTGTATATCTGTGTATATATGTAATTTTTTATCACTAGAACTATAATACTAATTCACTTTAAATCTATGTGAGTATGTGTACGATAATACTTGAGTCTGTGTAAATGACACGTAATTTGTTTATTTGAAAAACGTTTTATAACAAAACCTTTACAAAATTGAGGATCTTATGACAAATGGAACTTTCATGACCAAATGTATTATCATCGTTAATAATATATTATTATTATTATTATTATTATTATTATTATTATTATTATTATTATTAACGAAGAAAATAGCTATTGTGATATCCCCTGCCAGTCAATCTGTCCGTCACATATTGATTAGAGCTATAAACATGGGATAAATTATAACATTCAGCACGTTAGAACTTTATTTTCTTTCCATTATTTACGCGTTATAGTGCATGATTATCTAAATATGGTCTCTCTGAAACAAGCCTAATAATGGCATTTACCTAAAGCAGCCTCCAACCAAGAGAGTGTTTTTGTCTTTGACCTATATCAGCCTCCAACCAAGAGAGAGATCTTGTATTTGACCTATATCAGCCTCCAACCAAGAGAGAGATCTTGTATTTGACCTATATCAACCTCCAACCAAGAGAGAGAGCTTGTCTTTGACCTATATCAACCTCCAACCAAGAGAGAGAGCTTGTCTTTGACCTATATCAACCTCCAACCAAGAGAGTGTTTTTGTCTTTGAACCTTCAACCAAGAGAGTGTTGTTGTCTTTGACCTATATCAACCTCCAACCAAGAGAGAGATCTTGTATTTGACCTATATCAACCTACAACCAAGAGAGAGATCTTGTATTTGACCTATATCAACCTCCAACCAAGAGAGAGATCTTGTATTTGACCTATATCAACCTCCAACCAAGAGAGAGAGCTTGTCTTTGACCTATATCAACCTCCAACCAAGAGAGAGAGCTTGTCTTTGACCTATATCAGCCTCCAACCAAGAGAGTGTTGTTGTCTTTGACCTAAATCAGCTTCCAACCAAGAATTTGTTGCTGTCTTTGAGTGTAATAAATGAATCAAGCAGGAATCTATTAAATATCCAACAAACATTGAAAAGTTAGAGCAGTTAGTACTGATTGGGTGGCTGATAACTTAGTATAAGAACAATAAACATGAATGTTTATAAAACACGAATAAGCTGCAAAAAGTACATAACAAATTAGTTAATGGTTCTGCCCTATGTAACAAAAATTCATATATTCTGAACAAGAAGAAGAAAAACAACGAAGTGTTTGTTTCCGAAGGGGAGCTGCAATAGCTCATTGTTAAAGCGTCCGGCTCGAAATCCAAGGATCGGAGTTTAGATACCCGCCTACGGTAGTCTGGGTCTGCTGCTGCCTTATGCCTTTGGTAAAGATACTTAACTCCTATTTCCTCATGTTAATATAGCCTATTAATTGCTTAAAGTGCTTTTGAAGCCAATAAACAAGCAAAATCTTTTTCATGAAAGTGACGCTTGACGTCGAAAAGATCAGCAAAGCTGTATAAGTTCTCGGTATAGGACTTGTGACTCCACTGAGTTCACTCTTGTCCGAATAATTTACATCAACCGATGGAGGACTTTCACCAAAAAATTGCATTACGTAAGAGTCAGAGTAAACCCTCAAACATAGTACATGTTCAAAAACTAGGTGGTGGAGACACATAAAAGGAGCTATTATTTTCTTTCCTGGTAACGCATTCTCAGAGGATGAAATAGATAAAAGACTACAGAATAATTTATTTTTTTTGTGAGACTAAAAAACGAATAGTTGAGCTATATGTACAATTAGTGCCATTGTTTCTTCTGCCTCTTATTTTTGATAAATTAAATTTTTTATATAGATAGATATTTCGTCGTAATAAGAAATAGAATTCGGCAAAGTATTAATTAAATTACTGGAGGACTTTGTTAGAAACCCCGGTTTGAGATATATAAAAAGGATTTAGGTCCATATTTTTTGAGGAATTTTAAAATTAGTGGTATTCTCAGAAAACACGTCTTCAGAGCTGAAACTAGCAATTATTTGTCTCATTGGTAAATCGCTGGGCATAATGTGGAAATGTTCCCGTTTTGGGATAATAAAATTTAGGACGAAATTTGTTACTACTGAAACAGAACTATTGGGATAAATTAGTCTCGACTGGTAGACTATCAGGGCCGCACCTAAGTTTTTCGGGGGGAAGGGGCCCAAACTTGTTATTGGGTTAAGCGAAGACGCGAAGCGCCGAGCCTTCATGGGGGGTCCGGGGGCATGCCCCCCCCCCCCCCCCCATCCCGGAATTTTTGTTTTCAAGGATGCAAAATGGTGCAATCTGGTGCTATCTGAACCTTGAAAAAGGGATCTAACAAAAGTGACTAAAAACTGCAATGTTTTAAAAACACTAAAAAAAATATTTTAAAAAAATACATAAATAAAAAAAGTAAAAAATTCGGAACCCCCTTTGCATATTTTATCAAAAGCAATGAATAGGTTCTTTTTTTTAAAGGGGGGGGGGCCGGGCCCCCTGGGCCCCTATAGCAGGTCCGGCCCTGACTATATCGCCTTTTGATGTACTATATAATTTGTTCTTCGATTATGCTCATTTTCGATTACATTTCAAGAAAGGTTTGCAATACGCTGAATGTTCAGAGGTAGAATTTTGAGACAGAATACAATTGGATAATTTTACTGAAATATGCATAATTTAAACGAAATAAAAGTCTGACACTATATATTGACTTAGATTTGAAAGCGCTTATTTTGTTTTTAATTTTAAGTGAATCAGTTGAAATTAGATTTTCTTAGCAACAGCGCTCGTACTACTATGTTCCTCTACTAAACACGATTATACTTCTGAAAGGAAATTTGTTCAGAATTTGAAAATATCGATAGGCGACGAAATCAATTTGGGATAGAGTGTACACTATCGCAATAATTAAGTTTTGTATTTTAATTTTGTTGGGTATAGAAAAGGCACAAATATCATTCATGTTGGGTCCCGTGGCTTACAGTTTTGTATTTATTTCATTGGTCATCTGGACCAAAACCTATTGTTACTATTCAGTTGGATGACTTGTGTCTGCAACAACTGTTCAAGACATAATTTTGTTTCATTTCATATCAACTGTAGATAGGGCGCAGTGGCAACCTTACGGACAATTGGGCTTCAACCTTCGTCAAATTGCATTGTTCCCCACTGATAGATCGGCAAGCCTAGATGGTTTATTATCATTTTCATCCGACTTTAATCGTGTTAATCTCAAAACAAAGCATCCTCAGAAGCATTCTCTTTTATGATTGTGAAGTTATAAAATACTGTTAGTATAATTTGCTCCTAACATTTTAATTCTAAAATTGTGTTTTCTATTTGAAAGGTTCCCAAGAGACGTTGCAAAGCCGGCAAACAGTTTTCGTGACCTGAAGCCAAAATTTATGGATAATTTAATATAGGATATTATCACCAGCTAAATACTGCGACTTTGATTTGCTTTGGAGATCAATCTTTCCTAATTGGCAAGTAATAACCAAAAGCGGTGAGCCTTTGAGGTTTCGGTTGAAATATTGACGAATCGAGGCGCACAACGTGCACAAAAGCGTCGTTGATTGTGAAGTTTAATTAAAACATTGAGTAGTAGAAATATGTGATCTGTAGTGTTTGTACCATATATATAGATTGACGAACTCCCCATGCTGTGCACGAATATTCATGATTGATTATGTATGACGTTCCATTTAATTTTAAAGTAAGGGTGGTCCCCATGAAATCTTTATCTCTTCTCTCTCTAGAATAAAAAATGATATGATTCCATTTGGAATTGCTTTTACATGTATATCTTGGAAATTTTTACTAAGTGCATTTGCTATTGCGTACAGTTCATTCTTACCGTAATTAGTAACATGTGATGGCTACGTATTGGAAAGAAATGTTATGTGCAAAAGATAAAGATTATTTTGAGAATCTTTACATTGTAAGCTAAATTATTAAGTAAACTGCCCTGCCCCTTGAATGTTTTGTGAAACCAATAGCTATTATTATTATATTTAAAAAAGAAGCACGCAAAAGATTTAGCATATTTGTAATTGTTTTGCTTTACATTCCAAATAAAATAGGAATTATTATCAATTAAAAAGGAAACCGAGTACGTTTCAAACACGTATTATGAATGAAGAGTCATTTGCCATTTGTGCAATAGAATGGAATTAAGTACACTTAAATTTCTTTTTTCTGACGACACAGATCCATTAAAATAGATTTGTATCCATGTTGTCATCTTTCAGCTTCTATTATTAAGCACCACGTTCAGAGTTGTTCAAAATGCATAAAGTGAATTGGCATCTTTAAAGCTGTTCCTAATTTATTGTCACGCATAGTGAATTAAACCGTGGTGATTGAGACAGTTATGTAACTTTAAATTTACATTTAGCTTAAGAAAGGATACAGGCAAATTATGTACTTTAACGCAATGCAATAGAATTGTTTCTGTCCATTAATTGACATTACTTATAAGCAAGACATCATAAGAGAGATGTGAAACCGGTCATTACATTTTCTCAAACTTGGCGTTTATTAATTATGAGAGAATTTTCGACAGTCAAAATAACATAAAACACCAACAACAACAAAAAAAAAAAACGACTTATCTACAATAAATCTAATTTCATCGTTGCGTTATAATTTGCTGGGTAGGCTATTCCGGAACTCCTACCACAATTATTTGAATATAATAGCCATGTAGGCGAGCATTCTGCATCAAAACGTCCGCTATATTATCCCACGAGATGAAAAATCATGCGATCCTAAGAAAATATTTTTTTTCATCATCATATATATGTGACCACGCACATGCAAAGTACATGTAATTTAGCTGTATAGGTGGTATTTATGTACCGCGTTGAAAACGCACACCAAAGTAAGACGTTGATAAAGATACTATCGGTTTATTCTGAATCACAATCCACAGTAATCTTCTTAAAGGAGATAGACATGATTTCTAAAAAGTACACTCCATGCCTACATTGTATAGCTCATAGATAAGATGGATTTAATACAGATCACACACTGGCGTCCTACAAGCTGTTGTCAGCAACTAGTTCTCGCTATTTTTCTCAAAACAAAACATAATTTGAAATTCAAATTACGTATTTGTCATGTTACAATTTAAAGTAAATTTAAAATGCAATAATCGATTTAAAAACGCGTTAATTTTAAAACAGATTTGAATCCCAAATATATCGTTTTGTCTGCATGGATATGCTGGAGTAAGCATTGCGCATGCTTGCACAATAGAAAAGAATTAGAGGGAAAAATAAAGGACGTTTGTTTAATTACATGCAGATGTAATATTCGTCTCGGAATTAAATTACCTCTAAATTATGTGTACAAATTGATTTATTGTGATGATACCTTCCACTGAATGTTATGTTTAGATCCATTAGTTTCTCAAAAGTTGGACAACCGCTTGATGATATCGCTGTATATTTATACTATGCAGTAAATGGTAAATGTCTACACGAAGAACTGTGTCCACAACTGAGGACATCTAATACAGTGCTACGGTTTATGCTGTGATTAGGAACGTCTAGCATCCTAATTGATAATAAATTTACAAATAGAAAGATTTGTTCGGTTTTTTTATTTAAATAAATTGGAGATACGTTGTTTCATTTTAAAGTAAGGAAAATATTTTGAAATCTGATTTTTAAGGTAAAGGCACGTATGTATTCTTGATATGAATTGTCAGGACGGCAGTAATCAACTACCACCACCACCACCAATACTACAACAACAACAACAACTACTACTACTACTACTACTACAACTAATAATAATAATAATAATAATAATAAAAATAGTAATAACAGCAATATAATAATAATAATAATAATAATAATAATAATAATAATAATAATAATAATAATAATACATTTTAGAGAATTTAGCGAGCTTATATAACTTTGTTTAAACGTGATGCGTGTTAAAATTATGTCTTGAAATTAAATATGTGATCGCAAGATCGACGTCTCCCTGATTTTCAACATTTCTGTACCTTGGTAACCGTGATATATGCTAGTAGTTAGTGTTTCAAACGCGCCATGTCAAGCTAATGATGTCACCAAATAATAATAATATCACAAATAGTAATACTATTAATACTATTAAGAATAATAATATTAATAATAATAGAAATAATAATAATAATGACAATAAAGAAGAAGAAGAAGAAGAAGAAGAAGAAGAAGAAGAAGAAGAAGAAGAAGAAGAAGAAGAAGAAGAAATTGTGACAAAAATGCTTATTAGGTTCTAATTCAATGATTACAGCTTTAAAGTAAGCTATTAGACAATCGTATCAACCAATCAAACTATTAGTACGTAATGTAATATTCCAGAATACTTTTCCTCTATCATAATTGCTAATGTGTAAGCATACACTGACATATCATGAAGAAGATACTAAATAAATTTAATCGAATTCTAAGCACATAAATAAATAAAATTAGTTCTCATTTGCACCCATTTTCTTCTGTAGAATGTTGCTGACATCTCCGTTATGTTTTTTATATCAACATTTCAATCTGAACTTAGACAGTGGAGTCATTAGGAACACTTCGGAAATCGTCTCATACTTAAGATGGGATCGTTTAGGAATGGATATCTTTAAGCCTAATATTAATGTATACTCAGATGACGATAATAATGGAAAGCAACGGAAATATGACGTGTCAAATTGGTTTAATTAAATCTGACAAATTGGTCACTTATTTAATTTTCGCGCGTCTGAGGAGCTGAACAGAATTAAGTAGCATGGAATGATTCCTAAAATCACAAAAGAGTTGTGACTTCGCTCCTGTTATAAGCGAATGGCTGAAAAAGGTTAATCAATCAGATCTTGAATGAGGAGACGCCAGTCTGCTTTAGAAAAAAATGTTGTTCCATTCATTTTGGTGTAGATGCGAATAAATTCGAATCAATGTAAAGTCGGGGTGGGGTATATTGATTAAGACAAGGCTGTTATGTGTCTTGTTTATTATATAGCGTTTTCTCTTGTTAAATGTGGTTAGTAAAAATAAAACGGGAAATGGATTTCTTTGTATTGCTTCGTTTCAGAAAAAAATATGAATTAATAATCTGAACATATCAAACAGAATGTTTTCGTTTGTTCCATACTGTCTTTTAATCGATATTGCGACACCTGCGGTGCGTAAAAATATACAAGCCTCGATTCTTTCGCCGTCATTCTTAATTTTGCATATCTGTTTTGTAAAATCTTTAAATTAACATTTGCGTCTTGCAAAATATACTGTAATTGTTTCATAATGACAAAATAATATTGAAACTGAACCTTAAGGCGTAAAAGTGGTGTTCATTTAAAAACTGTGATGCCTCAAGGTGTATGGGGTCCCTTGATAGGTTACATATAGGAATATACTAATTCAGGCACTCACAAAACAATACACGTAAATACATCATCATAAACTATGTTTTCTCTCACCGCACTTGCCGCCATCCTGAGCCCATTCTTGTAAACATTTCCAAAAGAAACTTTACGATTTTAATATGATCTTATCTACCAGTTTCTCGAAGTTATCGGGTAACAGCGCCACTTTTGCTAATAAGCATGTTCGCATGAAGATACTTTCCTATTCTATAATTCTATAACTAAGCCTAGACGCTAAGTTCAAGCTTAGTATGTATGTATGTATGTATGTATGTATGTATGTATGTATGTATGTATGTATGTATGTATGTGTGTATGTGTGTATGTGTGTGTATGTGTGTATGTATGTATGTATGTATGTATGTATGTATGTATGTATGTATGTATGTATGTATGTATGTATGTATGTATGTGTGTGTGTGTGTGTGTGTGTATGTATGTATGTATATGTGTGTATATGTGTGTGTGTGTTGAATACTCAGATGAAAACGATTTCAATACCGTTAGTATTGTTATTAAAATAGAACAACAGCAATAATAATAATAATAATAATAATAATAATAATAATAATAATAATAATAATAATAATAAATGTTTCCAAAAAATATGAACACAGTATATAAATCATGTAGGTCCATAATCTTGCCCTTTATATTCATATTTAACTTGCTCGATATTTTCCTATGTTCATTCTAAAAATATATTCATTATGAGCAAATGCTCACTCTAACCCGGTTCCGTTATGATCCGTTGTCCATGTGAACATTGTTCAAGATCAAAAAGTCTCCTCAAAAGTGATTTAGTAACAATATTCAATACTCAGACTAAACTCTTCCTTTGCCAAGAGAAAAACTGGCCAAAGTTTTTTTCTGCTGTTCATTTCCATGCCGAGTTTGCTAGAAATAGGAAAGACATCAAGGTTATATGTGTTATCTAACAAGTACAAGACTCGCATTGGAGACTATTCACAGCATAAACAGCTTTCGTCATGATGCAAATATTTCTAGGTAATATAGTCCATTCTTACCCCTGAGATTAAACCAGGCGAACCAAAATTAATTATACTATCTTCAATTCAGCTTCTATAAATAATTTATTCTCCGTTCATACAATATAATGTGGAGACCAAGTGAAAATAAATATAAACAAAACTTAATACATCTGCAGACTTTTCCGTTCAAGTCTGGATTACAGAATCTGCACGAGTAGCCAGCTCAATCAGCGCATAACATCCTGTTGGTGGGGAAAACAAACTTCAGCTGCTGATATTGTTAGGATGCGAATACAGTTATTGTTTATATTAATAATTGTGATTAAATGCACAAGCGATGACATAAATCATGGACGTTTTGCTAGTTTGTGTGTACAATAATCTCAGTAGAACTTCACGCGATTAAAAGCAGCAGTCACGGGATGAAAGAGATGTTCCACATAGTTCTTGTAAACTAGTAAACACGATTATACCAACATAGGAATGTAAGAAAATGATTCTCCCCATTATTGTTTAAGCAGAAAACCCTACATAAACTGAAAACGGATGTGAGATTTTCATTTCGCTCACAACAATATTGTCAACTGTATTGCTAATTTCCTGACGTAATTAGTTTTGCTGAATTATTAATTTGCTTGGATACTGACCAAAAGAGCTGAAATTTAAAATGTATTTAATGGATACAGATTTTAGCAAATGAAGGTACAAATTGAAAATTATCAATCTGCGTGAAGCGGCTGAGGAAGCATATAAAAACCAACTATTGCCTGATAATTAAGTATGAAAACCAGTCTGACTTGATTAGAATCGCTTTTCAAATGTGATAATGAGACTTTAAGGCATTCACCAATATCGCAGTTAATTTAAAGCAAACGCATACCGTACGTGGTTGTGTACCAGTTAAGATTCTTAAGTAAGAAAAAAAATGATTCTTTTTCAGGCGAATTTCAGTCAGTGCAATGTCTTTTGTTTGAATGTTTGATGATATCCGTGAATAATAATATATGTTACTTAGCAATGTTAAATGCTTCTATTTCAGTATTGGTAGTCACAGTCCACGTGTTTATAATGGTACACCGCCTTGAGAACACACTTGGAGGAAATCGATCGACCAAGGTGTGGCTTTTAATCTGCATTGATATAAATGCAATACAGATTGAGTGTTTAATCTTTTTAGCATTTGCTAATGGTAATTAATATATTGATAAACGGGAGTCAGTTTCGAGCAATCCAAAATTAAATGTTTCAAAAACATTTTTATTCAGTAATCTACTGACAGTTAACACCTGTTATGCTAATATTAACAGTTGTTCCTTGATAGGAACACATAATTTCTCTCTGGTTTATATAATGAAAGCATAATTTTAAGCAAGCAATACATTATATAGATATTTTTTTAAATAAAAAAATACTCTTAGACCACCTCAGTTAATTTTTGTCGTGAAAATTAAGCCTTTTGCTTCAACTAAATTCAATACACCATTCAAGTTCTCTTTGAATAGGTGTAATTCTTTGATCCCAAACAGAAATTACAAATTCGTTGTTAAGTTCTTCAGCTACTTGGATTAAAACCAACTTATAAGAGATTCGTCGCGATTAAATGAAAAAGAAACACAAACCGAGAATATTTTTCAATACCTGTAAAGTTAAATGACAAAGGCACGACAAAATCTTAGGAAATTATGATTATATCCTCCATTTCTTCGTACGCAAAATCTCAACATTTATTAATTAACGTGACACCATTTAAACTATATATGAAAAGGTTTCCTTGCATCTTCCGATGAGCTAAAAAGGTCAAATTGTACTGTTTTAGATGATTTAAGAATTATTAAATTATCGATTGACTTCTTTTAATTAATTGATATTAAAAATAATCTGATACATAATCCAGTCAGCTACGGTACATAATTCATTGTGGCGCGTTAACAGTGGGATGAATGTTTCGTGCCCAAAGAAAACGATTGGGGAAATGTAGTAATGGAAATATAGCACAATATGTATGAATACTACATGATAGCACAATTTGTATGAATACTACATGATTTATGATTGCATACAGTTAGAAAAAGATACATAGTCATTGACAATACATACGTCTTTCTTGTAGTTGAAAATACTGTATATGAATGGTCATTTTGTGAGGATTGAAGGATTAAACAGTATTGTATTATTTGTGTATTCTGCAGTATCCATTATTTATCCTATATGTATCGTTCTTTACCTTCGAACACATAAACTTTAATCGTAACTGGCTCCTGTTTATAAAAGAACGGTCGCTTTCTTTACTTTTCCTCTATATTTAATATTTACGTATCCACTTCGCGTTTAAATTTGTTTTATTTTTGCATTAATCTAAGGAAAAGGGATAAAAATATAAAAACTCTAAAAATATTTCAGTTTTCAAGACAGTTTAAATCAAAATTGAATATTTGATCATAACGAAATGGTTGTGACAGTCTCTACGAACACTTTTCTATCTGACACACCTGAACATGCAAAATTTGAACTATCGTTGTTTTAAAAGTACATTAGGAATACAATGCGTTGTAACGGACGTTTCTGTCTTAGATTCTAAATATAGAACTATTCGTGTTATTATTGGTATTACTTTTTCTCAGTCTGTATAATGGTGACGTAGGTGCATTACATAATAGATATTATTCCTTCCGAATTTTGATAGTCACGACCTGACAAACACATAGGCGAACTAGCAGGTCGCCAAGGGCGCAAGGATTAATAAGCACCAAATTGATGGAAGTGATAAATATATTGGGGGGTGGGGGTGGGGGTGTTGGGTGAGATGGGTACTTCAAAGTTATTGTTCGCTTAGGGCACAATAGTCTCTTGGACCGGTTCTATTCTTAACATCATTGTTTACTTGCCTTGGATATCTCTTCCTTTTTGAACATGCATTTAATATCTTTCTTCTGTTTCCTCCTTTCGCTGATCTTTTTTCTTAATTATCAGCATATTTTATTGTTGTTATTGTTGTTGTTTGCCTTTTTATTTTTATTTGACTGTTTTACGCCGTTTGTCACTATTTATTAACTAGTGCCACTATGTTTTTATGGGCAACCATTTTTACATAATTCAGCAAATACAACATATTTCAAATAAGTCAAAATTAGTTTGTACTTTCTACAACTTCTGCACAAATACATGTGCTGCCAAGTATGTCACTTAAATACGATTCGTGGAGAGATTTGGTTGATAGCGATTATTTTGTTAAAAATATTCTAAGCACAACGTAGTCAAATTTAGATTGAACAACGAACGGCTGCTAAAGACGTGTTGTTTACAAATTTCTTTAACATATGAAAATAAATGTGTGCAAAATACTCGGATTACAACATATGTGAATCGGTCATGAAACTTTCATGCTCTACATGCAGATTAAATTGATGCCATCAAGCAATATCATGCAATTTAGATCTGAACACAACTGATTATTTTACGATATAACGGCAGGTGACTTGGAATACATTCGAGGAATGTAGTCATAGGGTTTCCAATTGACGTTTAGTATCTGCATTTAGCAGCCAATACCAGTGACTCAAAGAGACAACAATTACAGTGGGATTATAACGCGAAAACACACACACACACACACACACACACACACACACACACACAACTAAAACGAATACCAAATTTTCCAATTCGAAAATTAGTGCCACGTATTCTTTTCTCCTTTTCTATTGGTGTGTGTGTGTGTGTGTGTGTGTGTGTGTGTGTGTGTGTGTGTTTGTGTGTGTGTCTTTCCTGGTATTGTCAACTCTCACAACCCTCAATATGCAGTGAAAATCCTGTAAACTCTGTCATGTAAACATCGAAATCTAATCATATTTAGACGGGGTAGTTTGGGTAAGTTTTCGTTAAATACATGCGGGTGTTATTGTTCGTGTTTATCGTAAAATTGAGTGTGTGTGATTTGGATTTTTTTCGCAGCTTTAAAAACTTTCAGTCATATCGCTACGATGTCTGCAGTGTGGCAGTTTAGGACTCACAGTACTACCGTAATTATATGGAATAAATGTGAACCAGTCTAGAAATGGGTGAAAAACTAATAGAGTATATACGGGATTGGTGGTCCATGATTGGTTAATAAGAAATAATAGATTATATATAATAGATTATATATGGTATTTGTGGTCCATGTTTGGTTAATAATAACAAATAAAATCTTAGTAAAAATATCTGTTGATAGCTTATCCTATATGTAATTTAAAAACATATAGACTATATTCAAGTGATGCAATTTTAATAGTTTTAAAGGCTTGACTTAGGAGTACTCAAAAATAAAAGTAGCACCTGATTCATTTGGTGCAGAGTCAATACTATGTGTTTCATGCACATGTATATATAAAAACATGCAGCGGCTGATATCAGGGCCGGACCTGCCATAGGGGCCCAGGGGGCCCGGGCCCACTCCCCTTTTAAAAAAAACCTATTCACTGCTTTTGATAACAAAATTCAAAGGGGGTTCCGAATTTTTTTATTTTTTTTTTTATTTATTTTTTTTAATTTTTTTTTTTTGTGTTTTTAAAACATTGCAGTTTTTAGTCACTTTTGTTAGATCCCTTTTTCAAGGTTCAGATAGCACCAGATTGCACCATTTAGCATCCTTGAAAAAAAAATTCCGGGGGGAGAGGGGCATGCACCCGGACACCCCTAGAAGGCTCGGCGCTTCGCGCCTTCGCTTAACCCAATAACAAGTTTTCCCCACCCACCCCCTGAAAAACTTAGGTCCGGCCCTGCATATGGTGGTCTCTATACCGAAGCTTGCACCAAGGATAGTTGTGCATGGAGAAATATAGGTCTGATCGTCCCATAAATCTTTAAGTTATTGAATTTCGAATATGATGGTGTTTCATATGTTTACTATATGAGTTGAATTAGTACCATGAATCCTTTATAGTAATGTCTCGCAGACATGTGGCATGCTGTCCCACCCAGTCACATTATCCTGACACCAGACCCACCAGTCCTAACCCTAACCTTTTAATGCTGAACACCAAGTGAAGCAGCTGTTAGTACCATTTTTGTATATGACTCGACCAGGATCCAATTAAGTGTATTCAAAATACTCGTTAAGTGCTATAGACTGATTTCCGATACAAAGGGCAGGCACTCTCAACTATTTTATTGAATGCAAAGACCGTAATAAATCTGTAGGAAGTATAAAGTTTTATATATAAATTAAAATAGCACAAATCGACTTTAAATATAAACAGTTGTGTACACAATGATTTATAAAGTTGATAGTACAATTTTTCAAAGACTGAAGTAAAAATAATTGTAAGAATATATATATATATATATATATATATATGCCAAAACAAATTGGGAGTATCTACTTTAATATGAATAGCTGTTCATTGGTCAAGTGTCATTTATTTCATTGCTCCGTCCATCAATCCCACCCCACAATAGAACTGTAGAGGTTCAACTAATGTATACATTCGGCTGGTCATTATATAAGGTCGTGTGATACAGTTAATTTAGATTTTTAAGGGATTGTTTTCTCAATTACGTAGTAGTTGAACGCACAAAAAAGAGTAGAAAAACTGCATTCAGGAACAATTTGTTTTCAAACTGCTTTCATCTTGCTGTGCTACTGACAAAAAAAGCGACAGATTGTGAAGTGTCGAATTGTGAATAAGCACTGAACCTTACATTTTAATGCACTGAACATTAAGATTTTATCGCATTTAAACTGGAGAAGTCTTTTGTGAAGAGTTTCTTCAACGTATTTGCTTCATCTTTTCAATGTCAGTGTTAAAACTTCAAAGGGGCCAGCATTTGAATGGACCAAATATTTTAGCCCGTTTTGAGAATGAAAACTGAACTTCCGATCCATGTCAAATAGTTTTTATTTAAAGGGAAAAGCTACATAACGTAATTCAGATATTCTGACTGACGAATGAAACGATTGTCATCCGAATTCTTTTGGAAACCGCTGCTTATGATTGGTCAGAGCGAAATTAAGGTTTACACCTTGGAAATAATGTGAATTTCAAGTGACAACCTTGGTCGAAATTCATTAGTCCGAATTTTTATATGAGAGAGAGAGAGAGAGAGAGAGAGAGAGAGAGAGAGAGAGAGAGAGAGAGAGAGAGAGAGAGAGAGAGAGAGAGAGAGAGAGAGAAAAAAGGGGTGGGTGGGTGGAGAGACAGACAGACAGAGACAGACAGAGACAGAGAGAGACATACAGACTGCCCTACAGGCAGACTGACATACAGAGTCGGTAATACCTGTTTGAGGACAGATGGCATTTAACGTCTGTTCCCGCACTTAGTACACGAATAATACGAACATTTAATATGGTTTTGCAGCAGTACATATTTGACAGCCTTTGCTACTTCTCTGAAACGTGTTACTGCTAACGTCATGGTATCGGTGCAAACGTCATGGCACCGGTGCTAACGTCATGCAAAAGTTACGATTAATTAAAGAAGGTTAAAGTTTACAGAGACAATGCATTTTTTCTAGAATGGAAGTTACTTCGACTACTTGGTTATGCATAAGAAAAAAATCTGTCTTGATTTCGGTGCTTTCTTTTGCCAACTTCGCTGAAAACTTTAATTTAGAAACTGACATCACCTTTAATTTCAAGACTTTCTGAACAATTAATGATTAGTCAACTATAAAATGTGCGCAATATGTGGAATACAGTAGTTACGAAGCAAGATAGACTTCGTGTTCAAACATCGTTGTGTTGCTTATTAAGTCCAATACACGAGCTACAGGGCAAGAAAAACAGCCTTCTTGATGCTTAACATGTTTTCCTCAGTATATATTTTCAAGTTCATTCTCTTTCTTAACTTGTCCACCTGTTCACTATAAATGGTAGTATTAGAGAGAGACAGAGAGACATTACGAAGACGGAAGTCCAGAAGAAAAGAAGTGACGAGTGAAATCCGAAAAAGGAGGAGGGACGAGTTCAGAGTAAAGGACTAGGAGGTCCAAGAAGGATGAGTCAGGTCAGTCGGAATAGGTATATTCGAGGAAAAAAGAAACGTTGGAACACGGTCGAAAGGAAAGTATTGCATTCAGTCGTGGACATTGTGCATTTTTCACCACTCGTTATGATGATGGAAGAAATCCAAATTAGACACTGCTTTTAAATCCTGTTGATATAACTTAAGTTGAATTGAAATTACCACTATTAATTTGATCAAAGTTTGTTATTTGTCTTGTCTAAGGGGGCTTGTATTGCACTATTTCTTCCCAATCATCTTGCCAAGTTCTCTGTGGATGTTTTATCTTTTTCCTCACAAACAGGTCATAGGTAGTTTATATGGTATCTTCATCATTGCCCCAACAGCTCTATCGATCCATGTTTTACATCTATAGTCTTAAACTAAGAACAATAGAAGATCAAATCCTACAAGTATTCAAGTTTCCAAAATAAACATTTATTTCCCTAAAATAAAAAATCGAACGAAGTGAAATAATTAAAACTAAATTACAGCCTATGAATTCCTAGAATATTATCTTAAATTCTACTATCAATATCGCATCAATCCGGAAATTATCCAAAGGTATTCCGGTTGAAGACCGCGATGTGCTTATGTGCTAAAGTGTTCGCCCCACTCTAGAATCACAGTTATAAATCCGGAAGATTTTACTTCATTATAAACCTTTTAAGCAGAATAACACTCAAGTCTTTGAAAGTTTCACGTAGTCCAACGCTATTATTTAAATCTTTGCGTCCTTAAATAATTCTACGTAATCCTCATGGTTGTTGTTGTCGTCATTGTATGGTTTAACGCCATCGTTAAGCTCAGGATAAGCTAGACATGGCGGGCAGCATAAATGGTGGAGGAAGAATCCAGGAAATCCCCAGGAAGAACCATCAACCCACGAAAAGCTACTGGCAAACTTTCTCACATACCCACGTTAGCAGACAGAGGTGAGACGGCAGTGATCCGGAACAGTGAGCGCACTAGCCCACTCGGCCACTCGGGGTCTCAATTGATGGAGGTGAGAAATTAGTTGGGGGTAGGGGTGGGGTGCTGTGTGAGATTGGTACTTCAAAGTTATTGTTCGCTTAGGGCAAACCCAACCAGAAGTCCCGGATTGTAGTGAGTTGAGGGATATGTTAATGAAATCAAATTAGTTTTTCTTAATAAAATCTCTAGAACAAAAAGCTCTTGACGTGATTTTTTTCCTTCTTCAACCAACAAAACAATTCCAAATTTTCTTAATACATGGGTGTGGGAGCATATAGTTTTCTTAAATATATATACCTCGTTGTTGTGAAAAACCAGCTTGATGACTTTCCTCGTTTATGTGCATACGATATATTATGTGTCGAATCCCGTTCGAAATAGGAATATCGAAACAACAGCTCACTGTTTGAAAGTTATGATGGTGGAGATCAAGGACCAAATCGAGGTCTGAACTGTTATGTTTCAAGGTTTAACGCCATTTTTCAGCACAATATAGGTTATACATGGCGGCCAGTATTAATGGTGGAGGAAAAACCCGGGAAAAAACTCAAAAACAACCACCGACCCACAAGAAGCTACTGGCAAGCTTTCTCACATACCTACTGTCATAACAGTAACACTCTCCTTCACATCTATTTGGGTACGAGAGGGAAAAAATTTGCCTTTATGGATGACCTGACATGGCAAAACGTTGTATGTTTGGCGACAGAATGGTGAGAAATTGTTGAAAATAACCAATGGCCTAGAAATCTGAAAATGTGTTTGTTAATTAGATAATCTCAATGGACACGTTTAATTTTGTTAATTAGATAATCTTAATGGACACGTTTAATTTTGACAACCATGCAAATTGCATGAAAGAGCAAAGGAAGTGGTTAAATGCAAATAATTCCAATGTGTTTTCCTTTCCGGTGAGTTTTCTCTTTCACGTGATTGCTTATATATATATATATATATATATATATATATATATATATATATATATATATATATATATATATATATATATATATATATATATATATATATATATATATATATATGTGTATGTATGTATGTATGTATGTATGTATGTATGTTATGTATGTATGTATGTATGTATGTATGTATGTATGTATGTATGTATGTATGTATGTATGTATGTATGTCTGTGTGTGTGTGTTGCATTTCACGAGCTTTCATTACTGGATATGATGTTATTGAAATATGAGGCAGGAAATACAATCTTAATGCAGAGGTTCAATGACAATCGTTGTTTTTTTTATAAATATATATTACATAATTAGTGTGTTGTGTATTGATTTATGTCACCGTTTGATCCTATTACCAGTGTTATTAAAGTAAATAACTGAATGCAATCTCTTTTGAGGAAACATAAAAACTACCAGACAGACAGTGCGTTTGTTTAAAATAATACCGTGCTTTATACACAGACAGTAGACTTAAAGCATATTGCCCAATTTGCAAGAAATCTGAAGAAAAAAATGTCATTGCCTTTATACATTAGATTTAAAAACGGGTCTAACAATAAATTCATGTGGTTTCTCGAAGATAAAGCTATTATTAACGCCGTGACGTAACTTCATATAACTCATTCTTTCTTCATCATCTGAGACATGGAGACAAGCTTAAATAAAATTTAGTTTGAAATTAACAATAAAGTAAAATCGTTATATCATTCTTCAACACACCTTACTGAATGAGAAAGCTTTATTATAATGTTGACATTTAAAAAATTAAAATTATTTTATCCCATCAACAAACATATGTCTGGTATATCTCCATAGTATATGCCATTTTACCAACAGCGACATTGATTACTCTCCACACATGTGGCCAATCTTAACCATGTTCTTTTACATTTCTGAAAGATGTTTTTATACAAAAGACAAAATATGTACTTTCATTTTTTTAAAAAAGAACAAAAATGTGTACAAATTTTCATCATTCGTCAATAATTTTAGATGAAATCTATATTCGGTGAGAGACTAGTACGATATCTTAAATTGTTACAGACATCCGAACGAGTAGCAGGATTTTATTTACACGGTTAAACATTTCGACATAGGAGGAAATGTTCCTTTCATGTTAGTTTTAAAGGCACATTTTAAATATTAATGGCCATGTTATGCACATGAATGGAAGCTAAGTACCTTTCCCATGAACACAAAGAGGCATCCGATTCAGACAGGCCTGGATGGATATGGAACCCGCGTCATTAGATTATACGAGTTCGACGTCTCTACTTAATCAGTAAGAGTGGTTACAATATGAGAAGAACATGATCTACAGGCCACCATTTCTAGTAATGACAGTAATATGTAACATGAGCGAATGATAAACTAAAATTAAATTAAACTTTGAGAACTAAAGAAATTCGGGAATTGTATCATATTTCAACTAATTCTTGTGATGCATTACATTTAGCTCTCTCTGCAAACTAGTCAATTAGGCAACACTTACGATGCAGCACTATCGAAAGATACGCCTTGTACAATGTTATAAAATTGATCATCTCAACAGTTTTTTTGGTATTAGAGGTTCATACTATATTGGAATATATGGGGCTTGAAGAACAGTTATTCGAATCCATTCTCATTATTTTGCAATACTGCTTAATTAAAATTTTCCATTCGCAATAAAATTGTGTTACATGTTATCTATAAATTAAAAATTTGTTAACTAGTGTTAAATTTGTTAATTGATTCTAAACCTAAAGCATTTCAAATTATTGGTGAAAAATAAGTTGTTTAGTACAAAAAAATGACCATTGTTATGTTATGTATGACATCGTGAGTGAAGAAGGCCTACCTACCAAAAACAGTAACCTTCCCATATTATATACCAATTTAGTCTTCTTGCCGATGAAAAAAAATGAAAATGATTTTCAAAAATGACTACCATTATATGACAGCTGTTGCCAATTAAACATTTCTTCTATCCACTACAATTAATGCTGATGCTATTAGTATACTTATAAATTGCAGAAGTAGTAGTTTAAGTGGTACTACTAGCAAAAAATAATTTAAAAAATGAAGAAATCCGAATCTCCATTCACGCGATAAGTAATATAACGCTCAGAAGATGAAAATAGTGATGTGAACGATGACGTGGAGATAAAGGATAGGAAGAGGATTAAAAGAAAAATATTTTAGAAACATTAACGAACGGTTACGAAAATTTCTCTTTATTATGCTTATAATATAAAATACTAAGAATCATAATATTAAACAGAAAGAGGGCAAACACTAATGACGAAAGTGGTTGAGATAAAAACTCTAAAACTTATGTGTATTCTAAAAGTAGTGCTACAGTCAAACTATCAAATATTTAAAGAAAGAATTATTGACATTGAAAACATATTTTTCCATCCAAGAATGAAGGTATTTCTATTGATAAAGTTTATACTTTATCTCTTGAAATAAATTAAGTCCGTTGATCTTAGCTATATTTCTATTTATGTGGATCGATCTTAACAGTAATTGAACTTGCTAATTCTAGATTTGTTTTGAATTCAACAAGATTGCAGAAGTTGACGGTTTTTAAAAACAACTACTGCAACTTTCCCAAAAGATGAAGTGATCATCCCTCCTTGTTTACACCCTTCTTCATCTGGACTTTAATTGTATTATTTTAAAAAAAAGACAAGACTTTCTTGGGATGTTTCAGTTCTGTAATATCGTAACAAGAAATTGCGATGTGCATAGAAAGTTCCAATTAAAGGTTGTATCCAGTTGAAACGTCATTTGAGGTCAACAACTCTGTTTTTGAAAGGCAATTGAGATGTTGAGAACTCTTGTCATGACATGAAGGCAGGTTTGATGGATAAATCGATACAAAATGTTATTACGGTCAGAATCTCTCGAATGTTTATTTGCCGTTTGACACCTGTTTTTTGTTATACTTGGCAAGTAATTGGCGAGAGGGATTCGAACGTACCAGTGAAATATTATGAATCCAAGCGAACATTAAACTCATGGGAGCACAATCGTATTTAATATAAATTGGAATAATTGGCAGTTAGCATAATATGGTATTTAATATAAGAATATTGTCCACACCTATTGAACGTTGTCAGCAATAATTGTAATTCTAACTTTAGGAATTTTCCATATATTATCCGATAATCAATGTTGCCTTGCAATGCATCTGTTTGAAATAAGTCCGGATGTTAGTCTTGTTCAAACGAAATAGGCATATTGGGTGTTTCATCCATTTTTGTCGTCTTCATACATGTCAGGTCTATCAACGATCCGAAATATACGATGTTTATAGTCGAATTATTGTACTTTCATCGAACACACAAAACATTCTGAGTAGCGTTACGGCACGTAATATTCAATCCTTTACAGTGAAACAACCATGGTTATTTTTAGCACTTGCCACTATTACAATTAGAACTATCAATATTCGTCTTGAGCGCATTGTTTGGTCACATGTACATACATGCATGCATGCATACATACATACATACATACATACATACATACATACATACATACATACATACATACATACATACATACATACATACATACATACGGATGGTACAGACAATTCGAAGGACAACGGACATATAGACACACTGAAAGGTAGAAGAAAATTCAAAACTCAATATCATAGTTATAATCAAATAAGTTTTGCAATTATTGTCTCCAATGGATTACTCCCAAAAATTACTCTGGGCATTACAGAACTTAACTTATAATGGGTCTGTTTTCATTTCTGTGTTTGTTTTGTCCTCTGACTCTTACAGGTCTGAGAAAGAAAGAACGGTTTAAAGCGCATATACATTTTTGGGGATCCATCCATCTCGATAAAATCACCTCATAATGAATAGTAGTGTCACTTTTCTCACAGTACGGGGAATTATTTCCATCCAACATCATCCCTATTAACCGAAACTCCGTGCAAACACGGAGACTCTAATTAAAGAAATGATCTAAGATAAATGTGACAAGTCTCACTGGAGACACAATTACCTGTTAAATTTTGATGTTTTACCATGGCATTAAAGTATCGCTTATCGGCAAGAAAGTTGCGGGAGGACATTATGAACAGCAATTAAATGGCTTCTGTCTTCCGCTCATTTTAATTCAATTAGCGCTGATAACGCATTATTTCTGAAGTTATTCTATGGGTATTGGTGATGACGCCGTTTGGTTTATTTCCAGAAATGAGGATAACTTTAGCAGTGTCAACAAAAAGTATCTTAACTGACAGCAACAAAAAATATTGTATGCATTTATTTTATATTGTTCGTTTTTATAAAATAAAATCATACCGAAAACATCATCTAATATTAACTTTGTATCGTTTAATTAAACGAAAGCACATATTTTATATCAATTTAGAAAATTAAAATTAACAGTCTAAGCTGCCACAGATCTCATATGTGAACGGCATAAACTGTATATAATCGCTCAGCTCAGTTCAGCTCAAATATGAAGTCTATGATATTCTCCAAATGTTGAAATGTGTGGTAATATTTGTATGAAGTCGAAGTTACAATACTCTCTTTTAAATTGTTCATTACAATGAACAAAATATTATTCTTCTGCATAAATGATTACTTTCAAAGAATATTTTTAGCGTTTGGTTAACTATATTGCTTGCATCGAAATAGTTTTTCTTCTTTTTAATAACCGAACAAAAATTGTTTTTCTTCTTTTTAATAACCGAACAGAAATTGTTTTTCTTGCACATTGTTATAATTAACATTAATATGAAATTCAGCTCACTATGCAAACTAATTTTGAATAACAACGCTAAATATAGGCAACTTTTGATTATATCAGCTCAAATTTTTTTCATTTTGGAAAATAGGAATTGCAAATCAACTTTTCAGTTGCTTAAACTGTATTGAAGAAATTAAGATATAAAGCAACGCCGTGATTCGACGTTTTAAATTTCTTTTAACATCAATTAAAAGTCTCATATATTTTACAAGGAGCTGCTAAAAGTAAGAATTTATTAATTTTTATGTTAGGGGATTTAAGCTGATACTATCTAGCTAAACCTGGGCACTGAACATATTACTTTACCTAACATTACGTGGTAGTGCTTTCTTTTTGGTTAATGGCCATTCAAGCGCACAGGGAGACTTTGATGTCATAAAGGAAACCCCCAAGCTCCTAATAAGATCTGTAATACAAGAGGATTTTTTTTAAAGTTACGTTCAAAATCAACTCACTCACTTACTCTTGAAGAAGATATAAAATGAAGTAATAAGACTTGTTTCAGTTATTGCTGTCAATACATCCCAGACTACGGCATAATAACATCACTGTATTAGCGTCTATACTCGCCTATAAGTCGCGTCTAACTGCATGCTGCTCAAACCCATATGGCTAATGCGCCGGTAGATCTGGGTCTGTGTAGCTTGTTTTGAGTAGTAGTTTATCAACAAACACTATATACACTTATGCGATGGTAGATCAGGATCTACGTTGTCTGCAATTGGACTCGAGTCTTAATTCTGTTGTCAGAACCTTCTAAAACGGAAAATTACATTACGTGGCCGTGTATTTGCAGGAATTGGTAATTGTAACCTAGGTAATCTTGCTGTCTAAAAAAATACTTATTATTTCCTTTACATCTTGAATCAAAGTCAGTCGTATTGTTCTGCTTTTATTTGTGTGCATTTATTTATTCACATTATTCTTCACTGCAAGTACAAAATGCTCATCAATAATAATCTTGGACTGGAACGTTAATTAGGAATTATAGTGAATTCAAACAAGAACAGTTTAGGATTATATTGTTGTGATAATCAGAAGATCCTGGCCGCTGTTACATTTGCACATTTGAGACACATTCATATCAACACATTCAATAATGGAACTTATTTTGAATGCCACGGCGATCCAATTGGAACTTTATACATTTTGACAAGTAGTAGAAATTTTTGGGGACTATTTGGTATTTAATTCAAGATAATTTAAATTTTTACATTTATTTCTAGGAAAATAAATTATTTGTTGAATTTTACTTTGTTGGTTCTCAATTTATTCTGTTAATTAGTTTAAGATCAATGAATAGTAACAATGATGAAACCAAATTTTAATTTGGCATGGTAATTGTATGGCTATACACTAAAAATGTTATCATTTTAATACCAACATACTCCCCCCCCCCCCAAAAAAAAAAAACGATTGTTTACACACACAGGCACACGCACGCAGGTCAATAAAATCTCCAATATTTATTTTTTTACCCCACCCATGACCCAAAATATAAACAATAGTGCAAACCTACGTAGCAAACAAAAATGGAACAACTTCCCCACTTTTCGGAATACACCTTTTTAAATCGACTATTAATAATCACAATTTGTAAGTATTCTGAAGAAAAAAAAAACATAATTGACGGTTGGTGGCTTTGGACAAGGAGTAGAGATGCTTTTCTTTTTTTTTTTAAAATCCCGGTTCACTTAAATTAACCAACTATGTAGCATTTGTAATTAAGTATATACATGTAATATAGTTTATTGTTCCATTATATTTCTAACAAAATTGGTTTTTGTTGAAACACTTTATACCCAGCATAACCACGCCAGATTTCTCTTATCAATTGACATCATGTGATGAATTTTTGTCTATTAGTATTTTTTGTCATCAATTGTTTTGTTATTAAGCGATGTCTATGATTTTCTTATTTATTAAGGCTTTTTCCCATCATGTCGCCATGTGATAGCTCAAATCTTTAACAAAAGTACAATTAACATAGCGATGCAATTACCAAAAAAAAAAAAAAAAAAAAAGAGACGTACAGTATTTTCCAGGGTCAATCTCCTCAGGAATATTCTTTCAATAAAAGTATTCAGCAATGTCTCATTTTTATCCAATAAAGAATAACATCATGTTGAAGAGTCACGGAGCTTTTAAGTCAGACACATCTGTCTCAAAATTCTCCAGCAAATCTGGGTCTATGCAGTTTACAACAACATATACCCTATTCTGCCACCTCAATGCACCAACAGATCAGGGTGTATTCGACGCTACTTACATGCGAGCATAGACGGTGATATCCCTTTGTAGTCAGTAAAAGCTTTCACTATTCTCAGTTCAAACGTTTTTATCGATAATCTTACAAATAAAACGGCGTTTCATAGCATATTATACTAAACGTATTTCATAACATTTTATGCTTAGCATTTTATGTCAATGGTGGTTAATAACATTGTATGCTTAGTATTTTATGTCAACTATGGTTAATAACATTGTATGCTTAGCATTTTATGTCAACGGTGGTTAATAACATTGTATGCTAGCTATTGCAACTAATATGTTGTTTAGGATGAGTTATGTAACAGCGTCTGTCACAACTTGATAAGGTTATCATCACGTGATTTACATTCATCTAATAACTTTCTTTGTAAAATAAATATAAAGCCTTTCTCTAATATGTTATGTGTAATGATTCACTTGTAAAGCCTATTGCACAGTATATCAACTGTTGATAATAATAATAAT
>JAQISU010000032.1:1440000-1480000 GCA_029339505.1 Unio delphinus
TTGCACTTTCAAATATCTCTCTCACACACGCACGCACGCACGCACAGGCACACACACACACACACACACACACACACACACACACACACACACACACACACACACAAGAGGTCGGAACCTTTGAAATTGCAAAATAAATCAGTAATTTGGCATGCCCCATGTACTGACTGAATCATATGCAACTCATTTTCTGAATATAAAATTATTTGATGCACTACCTATAGTCTACTCGTAGCTTGAACCAAATTGAAGTTGAAAATCAGACAAATTTTGTGGAGTGAAAGACCATAAAGATTTTAAAATGTCCACTATTAAACTGTTGATTTTCATTTTCTTTGACATGCAGGTAATCAATGATTGATCAATGTTGTTTTCAAAATAAATTGTATAAAAATGATAATTCTACAATTAAAATTGAAATGATTTCAATCAATCACGAACAATTCAATACAAGTATCAATGTAGTCACATGTTTTGCATTTATTTCTTCTTAAAAGATTTCTTAGTATTATGTCGTATATTGAAATAAAACAAATGGAAAATGAACTTCATGCTGTGACCAAAAGAAACATTTTTTAAAATAAAGTGACCATCATTAATTGTGGTAAATGCTTATTAGTTTCAATAAACAAGATCCCTTGGAAACTCTCATTGATTAAATTGACAAATTAATTTAAGAATTAGTATTATTACGTTTTCGGTTCAATGCAAATTCAGAAATATACTCCAATATCTTCTTAAGTGTCTGGAATATCACAATGCAATTATCTCGCGCGGTTTCTTACTTTTCTACACTGGAGAATCACATAGCGACGATTACCGTATGTACTCGCTTTTATAAGCCCAGCTCAACTGCAAACGGCGGAGTTCCAGATCTGCCGTAACATAATCTGCTGCTAGATCTGGGTGTAACAATTTGTCAGGACTAATCAGCATAAAAAATAACATAGATCGTGATATGTTGGTGCATTTTTTATGGTGTTTGATGTTTAAAGTTGGATTCATACTTTAATATTGACGGTACTTCAAGTGAAAATTTATTTTACACGGTTTTACAAGCATTGCAAAATTCTTCAACATGGTAACACAAGCTGAAGACGTCCAAAGCTGATTTCGAAATAAATTCACACATATGCTAATGATTCTCATAGTGTAGTGACACTTTCGTTTTAAGTATCCGCAATGACTAAAATATAAATAAAGTTTGAGAAAGATATCCACACACATTTACGATTTTCAATATTTTCTCGAAACCGATCAGTTCTATGCTGGCATTATGGGATTGCGGTCAGGGTTGATCTTGTTTGTTTTACTGATTGTTTATAACATATTGCATAAACACAGATCTACCGGCTCGTTATGGGACTGTAAAATCTAAATCAATGCAGTTTGCTGTTGGATGGAAATATACAAGAGTATTGAGGGTTCTTCACAAACTTTGGGGCACTTTAGGGACACTTTTCCTGTGGTGATAGGAAGATGTTACAGCTTTCAGCATCAACACAAGGTGCGACTTTAAGGACAAAAAAATTGTGAAATGTCAAATGCTTTTGGCATTCGATCACATCAAGGCAAATTTTATTCTTTTCCTCGTGCAAATTTTATTCTTTTCCTCGTGAAAATCAATAACTGATTCATTTTCTTGATGAAATTAGTTCTTCGTAAGGCTTGTGTTAAATTATCAAGTATAATTAGGATCAACTGGATTATTACTATATGAATGTGTCTCAAAGGCCACCCATACATTGTTTGTTTGTTTGATTAGGATTTTTAACGTAGCTTTAACAATTTTTCAGTCATAACGCTACGATGTCTGCAGTGAGGCAGTTTATAATGATGTATACCACTGGGGCATCATGCCGCAGACATGTAGCATATGTCCCGCCCAGTCACATTATTCTGACACCAGGCAGACCAGTCCTAACACTAACCTCTTAATGCTGAACGTCAAGCGAGGCAGCTGTTAGTACCATTTTTGTAAGTCTTTGGTATGACTCGGCCGGGGATCGAACCCACGACCTCCCGCTTCCGCGGCGGACGCTCTAACCACTAGGCCACCGGAGCGGTATATATAGTAAGTGCGCAGTATCAATTCTATATACGAGATGTATACATTTCTCATTAAAAGGAAACGAAGCTTGCTATACATATACTACACACATTATACATATATTTTATTTATATCACATACAAATACATATATTTGTGAATTGACCGAATGAATGAATGAACTCACATCTCCAAGTGTGTCCGCTACAAAATGTAGCTCTACGCCTTGTGTGTCTATTCACAATCATCGTTGCATATTATGATTTAAACATGAAAGGCAGTTTTAATGATGAATGTAGAGCACTAAAAACACTTGGTTAGTTACGCCATAATTCAACAGTAAAGGGTTGTCCATAAAGGACGTCCGCAGATAATACTGTTTTCCTAACCCCCGCCCCTCCGTTTGTCCGCTTGTGGCTTACACCTTCCCTCCCGGGCTGCTGACGTCCTCATTTAGCAATATACACTGCTCTATGGTCTGACTTGGGAGGGTTATACCGGCCGTGGTGCATGTTAGTTGGCTATTTATTTACTCGTTTAGTTCCGCAGGGCCGATATGTGATCAACTTCAAGCACTGGGAACCAGACCTATAGATTAATGTCAACAAAAAATTGAAATTAAAAATAATTTATACTTAGGCACCATCCATACAGGACGTCTGCAAAACTTACTGGGGTACACTCCGAAGGCCTAAAGCAGCTGTTCAACATAGAATATCGCAACCAAAAATACTAGCTTGCGGACGTTTGCAAAATCCTTTACACCCCTTCTCCCTTTGTCCGCGGTTCTCCACATTTGAATACCCCCTCCCCCATCTTTGCAGACATCCTTTATGGATGATCCTTAGCTGTAACAATAACAACTTAAAACAGGAACTATTATTATTAGTAGTAGTAGTAGTAGTAGTAGTAGTAGAAGCAGCAGCAATTATAGTAGTAAAGCCAGAACGAATATAAAAGTGGCACTCTTCAAAACAGCATGCATACCAAGGCAAATCCATGACGTCTAAGGACACAGGAAATGTCCTGATTCTACGTAAACAGATCTACCGTAATACGAGCGCGAGAAACATTATAATCATATAATCAATATTATTTTAAGTACCTCGTTTAGATGAACACATGGCGAGGTAATTTCCAATTGCGTGACACAATAATACATAATTCCCCCCCCCCCCCCCGCTTAAATCTAGATGTCTACAGTGTGTATGAAATCATTAGGAGCTGGGCTTTATGGAAGGAAAGAAATCATTGCCCCATATAAGTAAAAATCTCGAATCGTCAGTTAATTGTTTTCTTGTGCTCAAGATACATTACGTATGAATGCATCAATGGAGAACATAACAGTGGAGTTCTTTGCCCTACTTGTTTCTTTAATGATTTCCAAATCTTAATGTAAGATTTTGTAATGTCTTGTCACTGGGCAGACTCTGAGGGTCATCTTAAGATCTGAATGGTCAATGTTAAGTGTGCTATTAGTTAGTACACTTGCTATCTCAACAAAACCCACACTTCAACACTCACAGAATGACACTCTTCAATATATCATACTTATCCAATGACATTCGAAGTAAAGCATCGATAAGTAAAGCATACCTATTGTCTGGCAAGCAACGTAATATGTGATGTCACCGCAAGTTTATAACATTTTCGCAAGCCACGGGTGATAATGCTAAGTTCCTTCATTACCCGTAGCTGCTCATGCGCACATAACCTTGTTTTTCGTGAGCACGAGAAAAACACGCTATCATCTTCACAATGTCACAGTCACATACACATCAAATAGTGTGCATGTTGTATCGCTCAATAAGTGAACATACTTGAAAACGAAACTTTTGATTGGCTCAGTCATGTTGGGTCACAAATATCGAGAAAAATACTTGCGCTTGCAGCGACTGGCTAAGGAGGCTTGTGCATGCATATGCATGAAAAACGAGGAAATCTCTGAACAAGCCGCTACAGATAATAAAGAAGCGTAGCGAAGTATCGCTCGTGGCTTGTGACGATATTTAAAGCAAGAGTGCTTTCAAACTCCTCACAAAATCCCCTGACCGTCTAACAGACAGGTTTGTTGTCGTACAGGCAGACTTTGCGTCAAAATGTTTTTCGATTCTTGGACATTCTGTAGAAGTGGCAATGAAACAATAGCTTACGCTTGTCACCTTGTCTCTTTACTTCTTGCCCTAGAAAGCAAATACAGAATATTACTTGAATAATTGTCTGCTAAATTGGGATATATTTCCTTCGAAAAGTCTTTAAGATAATTTAACAGGCTCAATATAAATGTGCACCAATTGAAATATTGTCATTCGTGGTTTATTTCCTCTGGAATATGAGTTCATGGAAAGCAGTACCATCAACTGTTGGGTTAACTTAATCATCAAAGAAATGGGACAGGTAATCGTCTGATGATTAAGTTAACCCATATTTCAGACATAATTGTTCTATTATTTTATTCTCTGAAAGGAATGTACGTACGATGATTATTATGGATATTGTTCCTGTCCTTTCGTGTGCACCTTTTTGACCCTGGATGTATATATTCCACTATGCCATGGTTCTGCAAGACACAAAAGCATACTTACTCACAATCTTGGAAATAGAAACCATTAAATGTGTTATTAAAGGCACGAGATCAAGTTATGTTTATGAGAAATAGTTAAATTAGTTCTTATCGCCTTCACTGGAAGATTGGTATCAACCAGTTATTATAATATTTCCATCTCAACGCAGTGAACGAGGTATAAAAAAACAACAAACAGGTAGCTTTTGAACGCCAAATAGTCTAAAATTAGGATGTCCGTGCTCCATGACCATTTCCTCTGAGTAAATCATATTGTAACCGTAATATATAGTAATACAATTAAGTTAAGATGGATTGGTTTGATAAAAAGTTACTATGTGATAGCGAAGTTCATTTCCGCCCATCGACGGAGCTAATATCACTCTTCTGCATTATTAGCGCGGAATGACTTCAAATAATTAGTAAGCAAGTTCTAGGGGATTCTGAATAGGTGTAATCATTAATTTGGTGACAGCACAAGACTAGTTTATGTCCATGATAATGGAGATGCTAAATTCATGATACAATCTCAAATAATGTAAAAGGTAGGAATATATACATTTAAAAAGGCAAGAAGACAGATTGTTTACTTTTTCTACTAAAGACGTTGTGTGGGCAATTTAATGAAATTTATGCAGGAAATGCCTTCTCAATAGTACTTATTATATTCCTTATATAACAGAAATGGTAGTTTTTTTTTTACTATCGATTCTGATTGAGCCTAGCAGTGGCCATCTTTGTCAAACACGAATTTCAGACCTCTTGCAAGTATGGTTATATAACTATACACTACAACCTTCCCACTCAGACATCCCCGCGCAGCTGAATTGTCAATCCAACATTAAATTTTGCTCGTCTCCGTAATGCTTGCACAATGCAGCAAGCATTGCGCGCACATCTACCATTCGCTTAGAGGGAACGTTGCTCTACAGTATAATAGGAGTAAAAAATTTCAAATCTTACGACTGACTGCAAGTAAAATTTACCTTTAGTATTTAAAAAAAATTTTTGCACTATTGTTCAAGAAATTATATAAAGTAATGCATTTATGATTGTACAACAAACGCGTTGAGCCTATAATCACTCTCGTATATAATAATAATAATAATAATAATAATAATAATAATAATAATAATAATAATAATGAATTATTGCAACTTTTTTTGAAGCCATGTCAATTTTAAATACTTAACAGATAGTAAATAAAAGCTTGTGTTTACGGGTGATTGTTAACCATCGTCAAAATGAATTATCCACAATGCTGGAGCCGCAAGACGAACTTTAGACATAGTGAGTTCTTTCGCTTAAGATTTTTAAAGAATACGTCCCTAAATACATGAAGCTGCTTTTATGTTTGATATTTTAATAAACCTAGGTTAAGTCACAGGTTCAGAGCTGCTGAGAAAACGCAGTAAGCTGAATCGGGGGAAAAAATCGTACCGAGTGAGAAAAATTCCTTAGATTAGCCCCATGATCCTTTCTAACATAAAACCATGTCTATCATACTATAAAAGAGATATGGTAAGTAACTTCACATAAACTTCATTCCACGCTAAACCCTCTTTATCATTCGGCTATTTCCGTCTTTGAAGGCACATGCCCAGACTCTATAGTTTGTTTTACTCCTAGGTTATGTTTCTGTTCATCAAGCCATCATTACATTTTCTGAAATACACCAGTGATAGTGATATTACAGGATCGGAAACGTACGAATTGCTAGACTTTTGCCGACCGGGACAAACTTGAAGACTAGGGGTTTAGTAAGTACGTCTACGTTTGTGGCTTTGCTAGTTTTTAGTGATGTCTAGTTTGATTATGGGGAGGGGGATCGGTGTTAGGAAAATATTTCTCAACCCGAGTAATTAGCAAATTTATAGGAACAGACATCATAATGTACAGTATTTACGAGACTTTATGACAGTATGGGATATTTCGAAAAATGTACACTTCTTAATTTCTTATGATAATGAAATATATATGGATATTTGTCGGTATGCGTGATTATTAATTTGAGATAGGAATACTTCTTTGTTTGGGTCGTGTTTCTTATTACATGACGTAAAGTGCAAATATTTAGTTCTAAAATGCTTACTAATCAGTCATACAATTATGAAACAAGAGAAATCCATCAAAGTGTGATATCATGTTCGTGATGTGTGGTCATTAGGTGATTGGAGAAACGTATTTGTAGCATTTTAAGAACCTTTCAGTTGGTAACCAGTGTTGTCTTGAGGTCTTTTTGCTCGGTAGAGACATACCTTGCGTGCGACGATATTAATGTAGTAAAATTAAACTACGTCCATTTCCCCAACAGTTTAAATTCCAAAAGTGTGCTTTGTATCTAAAGGAGGTATAGTAGTTGTCTTTAATCCATACTGGATTCATAAGCTACATATGGCGATATGAATATTTTAAAGGCATTTTCAATTTTCTCATTCGTGAGTTGTCAGCGGTAAATGAGACCGTTTGAGCTCCGCAGTAAATATTGCAAAATATATTGTATAATATATGTCTGTAAAGGGTTCACTGAAACAACAGATGCATTATGCTATAAATGTAACCTATTTTATCATGGAAATCCCACTAAATGCTGTAGATTGTGAAACATAAATAAATGCATGAATAAAGTAATTTCAAAGTTTGAGTATTAATTGCACATTGGAATTATAATAATGGTCGCCATTACATTAAATTATATACAAATTTGATTTATATCAGTTATTATGGGATGGAGTCCAACGTCAATGAATATGCTGCCATTCCTATTTTCCTCCCATACCCATATAATATCAATACATTAAGTAAAATGCTGAGATCTGTAACCTGTTTGAGAGATGTACATTATAGTCATCCCAAAATCAATTATGAAAGATTAATTAACATCTTAATTAAACTTTTAATGCTAAATGAAGATTTGATAATGGACATTGACATAGCTTTAGCCAATTTATCTATTTTCTTCTGGGCAACGAGATATTATAATGGATTCAGAATGGTTATCATGCGTTCTATAACTGTAAAATTAACCTACTCTGGACCTATATGGGTTAATTTTATTTCTTTAGCATGCTGATATGGTATGTTTTCTTTTGGTTTTTATCCGAACAATTTATTTATTTATTTTATTATTTTTCGGGTTGGGTGGGTGTTTGGGGGTGGAAGCAAAACTTGATGGGCCTGTTAATTTTCGTACATTGGCTGCAGGAAGTTTATAGAACAAGCAAATTCGGGAGGGGGTGGGGGCAAATGCTGCAATTAAATAGATGGCCACTCGCTTGGAAGGATTGTTAGCTTCGTTTTTTTTTTAGTGTAGCCAGTGGAATGTGCCCTTTATTGACTGTAATTTGTCGTTGTTGTTGGTTTATGTCACACGAAGCACAATATGGTTTAACTCGGGGACATCATTTGTTCACACCACACGCCCGAATGCGCATGTCATGTAAACTTGCTGTAGCCTGTACACGAAAATTAACATGCCCGTAAAGGTCCCCCCTCCCCCCCAACAAAAAAAATATTGAAATGACATCCCTGGTTTAATATGCAACCACTCTAGGACAATGGAATGATTCTAATACCCTAGCTAGAGTTCGTTTTTCATCTAAATGTGCACTCAAAATACAGTCACGGGAGTATGCAGTACAATATATCGTAAACAAGCAGGTACTTCTAATTGCGAACTGCACTCGGCATTCGTTTGTTCGTGAAACGACGATGTAACAGCCGTTTCTTTAACTGGTAGTTTATTTCATGACCTGATTTGCAGAAATGGTCACCGTCTCATCGACGCCGCCAATGTTACATTGGATAAGATTCGCAATGGGTTATCTGTGGAACATGCCTTATTTTGCCTTGAAATAAGCCATATCTACCAATATTTCTGCGACCGGGAATTTTTCAGCAGAACCTAAGAACGTGACACAAAATACTGTATTTTCATTAGGTTGAACGAATGATTTGAGTATCCCCAATGTGATACATCCAGTCAATGTGATACACCCAGTCAATGTGATACACCCAGTCAATGTGATACACCCAGTCAATGTGATACATCCAGTCAATGTGATACACCCAGTCAATGTGATACACCCAGTCAATGTGATGCACCCAGTGGTCCTCTTAAAACAGTGTCGATCTGGGTCCCTACTCTACCCTTGGTGGTGGTGAGTGTTCTTAAACCAACATCTTTCTTAGCTACATGCACGGGCAGATAATGGCCACAACCTAATGGCTAATTTTGTTCGCTTTGATTCACTCACACACAGGGCATCCATCACAGGACCAATCCTAATTCCAGCGAAAGAGGTAGCTGGTTTCTTACAGTCCTTAGCAAAATGAATGTCCTGCCTGATTACAATTCAAGCAATATTCGAGCTAGAACTGTGCTTATCAGCCTTCTTTGTTAACAAAGGACTGTAATATGTGGGTCTGAATATGTTAGAGATGAGATGTTATCGAATGATCCTGGAAATATATTCAGACGACGTCTATAACGAGGAGGTGCGCATTAGAATCCCAGGTACAACTGGACTATATGAAGATCTGTTCACAACTGTAAAGAAAACGCAAGCTAAGATATGGTCAGGTCTAACGCTTATCTTGCCTAAGACTATCATACAGGGCACAGTGAGAGGAAAGAATAAACAAATCAGATTTAAGAAGAGAAGGAAAGATAACATCAACGAATGGACATACATTGACTTTTGCCAAGTCAGAAAGAGTAGAGAACATTGTGAAATGGAGAGAGAGCTTATCGCAAAGTCATAAGTGACGCCCCTGCAACCAGTCAGGTTACGGGAGAAATTAAATAGAAATGCAAACATATGAACTCATACGTACACGCATCCATGCTTACAAATAAATCCAGCAATACAAATATCTTTGCATTCACCAATACACATTTGTACATGTATATATACATACATATATATATATATATATATATATATATATATATATATATATATATATATATATATATATATATTCATACAAACGTACAATAAAACAGTCACACAAAATAAATGACAACAAATATGTGTGCATACATCAAACATAAAATATGATTGATAGAGTCTAAAACAGATATGCATACAGATATATCTATATTAAGTCAGATATACCCACATCTAGAAGAAAAAACACACAGATCAATCGAAATAAATATTGAAATAGACAAACTGACAGACAGATAAACTGATAAGAAAGAATATAAGACAGCGAGACATGCCGATAGCGCGATAGATTGATATATATGCCTTTTTTAACGACCAGTTGAAATACATTCTTTGTGCCTTTAGAATATTCGAAGAGGCATCTTAGATACCTGAAAAATAAGGAATAAAATAAAGAACATTAAAGTACATGTGCAATTACGTGTACCTACGTATGAAATAAATGTCGTTGTATGTATCCATTCATCAGCTTACACCCGTAGCGGCTTGTATCCCATTACCGATGTTAAAACAAAAAGCATCAAGGATATAAAAACTCACAAAACTAGCCCATTTAATTCATAGATTTATAGTGTCAAACTTGACCGGATACCAAGCGTATGGGAATATATGTTGCTCACACAACAGAAGTGCAAACAGAATATCGTCAGTTTGTTTCCTTCAAGAAATGTTACAACCTGACGGAAATGGTCGATCAATGCTCAGTTAGAACATGAGTGATACAGCTCATACAATTGGAACATAACCTGTCTTTTCAGTAATGTCGAGGAAGTAACCTCGGATACAATTCGTCGCCATTGGGAATCAGAAGGAGACAAAGTCACAATCGAACCATTCGCGGCCTTTGCTATCGTACGATGCACTGTACGTGGTGCATTCCGCCAGAGACATTACACCACACACATCAAATTGCTACAACTACTTCTGACGACATGATGGAAATGACTGACAGATGTTCCAATCATTAGTTCATAGCGTTTAAATTCACTACTTGTCTTTTTTTTTTAAAACTGGTTTAGGAAATTTTCTAATTAGATATTGCATAAATTGAATGCAGACGACAAAGTGTTTACTTTCTCTATGTCAAACTTCAAGTGTTACAGCTCTGATCACTTCACATGTAAGTATTATGAGATTGCCAAATGCATTCAAGATTTATTTACTTCCTAAATTTGAAGAGCTTTACGCATCTCCGAAATAAAAGATTTGACAACGAAGTGCTTCATTAACAATTTTACGCTTTGCAAAACCACATATTAACACACCTTTTTAAAAGAATTGTACCTAGTTTAAAGTTACTTACATGAGAGTATTAGATTGACTTCGGTATGTCATGAAAATTAACAACTATTTTAAAGTTCTTAACATGTACACGTAACCTCAGAGTTGGTCGCCGTAATGATAATATCCAAAAATTGGATAGTAAATCTCCAGATAGAAGAGCCGCTTAGTTAGCAAGAATGGTGCAGAGTGGATATGTATGGGTAGACAGATATGGAATTCACCCATTCACTGAAAATGTATTTTTCTAATATTCGGAAAATGACAGAGAATGGGCTGATCGTTAACTGGTTCTATGTTAACACTGAAAACGTCCGTTTAATTAAAAACTCGAAGAGGTCGTTGTTCGTGGGCTTAACGCCATTTTCATAAACTGGCGGCCAGAATAACTGGTGGATGAAGAACCTGAGAAAATACCACGAAGAACCAACAACCCACTGATAGCTACTGTGAAAGCCTTCTCACATACCCACATAGTCCAAATACGAGACTCGAACCCAATCAGACAGAGGCGAGATTTCAGTGGTCGTTAAAGGCATGCGATAGAGACTGCGCGGCCACCCGGTTATCCGAAACATAAAGAATACGACGGTGTTATGGACCATTGATGGTAATCGAGACATAAATAATAAATCAATAAATGAAATAAATAAGTTTGGTAAATTTTGTATATAATTGTTGATTTTCGTTTTTAACATTGGTGGGGTGGAATACCAGCTGCAGAGTTGTAATCCGAAAACTATAGAAAACTATACATTACATCTGGGTATTTAATCAGCGATGCTTATCTGCGAAAACACCATTTGCTAGCAGATAAGGCTTAGGCTTGGTATGACATCTCAATTAGATGTACACACTGCCTCAACGTTCCCAATTCATGATTAGAAAGGAATGATGAACGTTTCATGTTACTTCCTTTTAACTAATTTGTTTTATTTGTATATTTTATATCGCCACACATGTGAACCTTGTATTTCATTCATGAAGACACCAGTGAAGAACATTATTTTAAAAGATTAGATAAATCGATCATCCACAATCTCTAATTGGCGATCTAATGCTGTTACCGTATCAAGCAACCAAACATAACGACATCACATACAGTCAGCTTAATTCTAAAAATTCTTCTTGTCGAAGGCAGATCAGGGTTAATGCTTGAGGTCACATCTCATGAAGAAATAGTATTGGAAAGTAACAAAACATGATACATGAGTACATTATATAATTCAATCACGTATCCGATTTATTCAGTAATCAGCACTGAATGGCCATTCAATCAGGGTTAGCGGTCATGACCTATACTTTGGAACTACAATGGCTCGTGAAAACAAATAACTGTAAGAGATTTAAATGGCTTATGAATGAACTTGAATGGATTAATTGTTATCTTGGCAGCATCTCAGGAAAGTTAAATAACCTTACCCTTGTAACCAATAGTTCAAATGATCCCTATTTGTACGTCACCAAGCTTAGAAAATTAATAAAACATGGGGGAAAATATGAAAGGAGCACAATCAGACATGGAACCTGAGTGGAACTCCATGTTTCAGATGAACTAGATAACAAACATTGTGAAACCATCAATGGACTCTTGTTTGCTATGGAGATTGAATGATCAAGGAGCAAATAAATATTGACAAACATAATGGCATGATTTTGTTAAAATGGCAATTAGTATTTAGAATCAAAACAATCGCATGTCTTGTACTGAAAGTCCGTGAAAATGTATCCGTAGTCATAATGGTACCTCAATTAGCTGCTAATTGCTAGTTCTGGAGAAACAGAATACGGAATTTACACGTAGTATTTACAGTCCATTACGGGATAATGTAAGTAAACAAGCAACAAACAGAGTGGCGTTATCAGTGATAAGCCATCAAAAATCTGATTCAGTAAACACGTACAGAGTCATGAACAGATTTATAGCACTCTCATGCCCATTTGTCTTGTATCAAACGCTTTAGTTTTGTAAGTAATCGACGGATCCTGAATTCAGTTTGATTATAATATTCTCATTGGTAGTGTGGAGTCTAACAGTTGGCGATATTGAACCTTTCTTTTGATGACTACCAAGATTATGTTTTTCTCTTAGTATAAGAAAATATATATTGTATGCATATGTATGATACGTACGTAATGTATCATAAGTGTTTGTAAAAGCTTGGCCGTCCTTGGCTAAATTGTGTTGGGTAACTCTTAACTGCATTTAAAAGCATCTATCTAGAGAATAAATAAACTATTCATGGTTGAAACTTTAGGTTTTTATTAGCAGGATGATTGGTATGATTGAATGAGAGGTTTGATATCTGCTGCGGAAAGAGACAAAATACATAATTTGAGAAATAAAATATTGAGAACTGTCTCATTTACTGTTTAATATCATTACAAAGTAATTAAAACCAATGAGATAAATTAATACTGACACAAGATGTCCTTTCTGCATATGAATTTGTGGTCCAGTTTTGGATTTTATTACTTGCTGATACAGAGACGTCCCCAGCTGCTGTTGATTTTTCCGAAAGGTATAATTTTTAATACTAGTTTTAGAATCCATTGTATCTATGAAATTAATTCAACGTTTTGGTAATAAGAGGCTCAGCCAATAAAAGAAACCCGTATTTATTCCACTGCATTGTATGGTATCTAATGTTGTCTAGGTGTTAGTAATTAGCGGGACCAAGTTCAACTTTTTGGCAATCAATTACATTTCGAACAACGATATCTAACCCTGTATAAGACAAGTCCAGCTGTATAGATATGCTGTCACATAATGCGGTCTGGCTCTAAGCAATTCGTTTGGAGAAATTAGTAGAACAAATTTTCATAGACTTTGATCTGGCGATGCACAATTAAGATATATGTAATTTTCAGTTGGGTTCAACTTATAAGTAATATATACGACAACTAAAATTTTCGATAGTGTTATGACTAAGTGAAAGATAAGTTGCAATGATACATCAGACTCGCATACTTCAATCGCTCTTCATCTATGAAATCAATCAGTGCACGTATATGCGGGCTTCGTGACAATTTAATGTCAAACGTAAGAATATGGCTCGTCGCTATTCCAATCTAAGTAAATGTACTATTTTAAAGTAAATATTTCCTAAAATATTTTTTTTACCTGTACATCTTTCTCACCAAACAGACCCTACATTGTTAGTTTGGAAAACAATTTTGTCATTGTATTAATTATCAAATTGTTTTCTCGCATGGGGTTTTATTGTCAAGTGAATATCCCTGTATTTCTACATATTTTTGCACGTGCTCCAGTGAAAGAGGGATACACACGAATCCCAATCTTCATTTTTGAAAGGAATCAATTAGGCGTTAATTCATTTCACGGTATTTAATTGAAGTCTTCCTATTTATGTATGAATTATGGAAAGGACTAATTATTTTGCTTAGGCCTTTGCGGCATTAAACTTAACGCTTCAGTTAATAGCGTTATTGAATAGTAAAAATGCAATCAATATTCAAAACTGGACCTCATTCAAGATACTGCAAATTGAATTACAGGTAAACAGGTAGTAAAAAAAAACATAATTTATTAAGAAATGTAATAATTTCGAAACAATAAATAGATAATGAACATATAGATTGATTAATAAATTATCAACTGAATCTCAGGTTCGATTCTCGGAAGGGGATGAATTACAATTCCATAACCGTTATCGTTCTATTCTTTCTAAATATAAAATTCACTTACTATTATGACATACTCTTTAGGATCCAGGGATAACACTTTCCGCATAGCTAGGTATATATTTGATAATAATAATAATAATAATAATAATAATAATAATAATAATAATAATAATAATAATAATAATATGTTACATATGACCTGATTATGTATTATCAATCCGGAGTGACTGTGTTTAGATCCGACGTAATTACTGTGAGTACGACTGCTATGCATTAATGACTATGTTCATGACTCGTTGCATCGATTCTCATTTAGGGACAAACACAATTCGTGACTGGTTGCATCGATTCTCATTTAGGGACAAACACAATTCGTGACTGGTTGCATCGATTCTCATTTAGGGACAAACACAATTCGTGACTGGTTGCATCGATTCTCATTTAGGGACAAACACAATTCGTGACTGGTTGCATCGATTCTTATTTAGGGACAAACACAATTTTTTAATCCGTTGTTTTGTATTCTTAAATTATATTGTGTGCTTGACCTTTGTCCAAGACTGATGGTAGTTATGTCTTACGTAACTGTATAGTCGTTTTCTTTTAAAGGTGTGTCATTCGATTTGAGTTCAAAGCCCAACCTTATTTACAAACTTAGAATGTTTTGGAAGAGAACTTAAGACCCACATCATGGTCAGATAAAATTGCTTTACATAAATTAGGTAAACACAATTATGCATTGCTGTTTTAAGTTCATTTGGTACATCAACATGTTCAAGACTATTGGTATATCAGCACATTCAATAATTAATTCGGAACGCTATTTTATTTGACTTGTGATTGATCTTTTAGGATTATTAGGGATTTATTTCACAATGCTGTAAGCTCATCCTAACGTTTTTGGTAACTTGGAGAAATAAATTATTTGTTAATGTAATAAACTTTCTGATTTCGCTCTTTTTTTAAACTTAATTAAAGACCATATAATCGTGACATACGGGATCATAACTTTATTTAAACATTTCAGAGATATTGAAAGATCATCGTTAAAACCTACATTTACATTTACATTATCACTCAACCAGAGCACGAGATACATACTATTTTGATTCAGTATTTGTTGGAAAATATAGTTTGTTATTCTATTACTTCGGATTTGGTTTGTAAGACTATGTGGTTGTGAAAGAAATTTAACGAAAATACAAACTACTTAAAGGAGAAGAGAGATATGTGTAACAAACTACTTAAAGGAGAATAGAGATACGTGTACATGTTGAGAGAGAGAGAGAGAGAGAGAGAGAGAGAGAGAGAGAGAGAGAGAGAGAGAGAAATATATAACTGCAGAAAGAAGAGAGGTAGATGCAAAGTGTACAGAGAGAAGTGCAAAGGCAAATTAGTAAAGGAGAGAAAAAACAAACCCACACTGAAAGAAATGCTTTTAGATTATTGTAAAAAGGCACATCATTTATGGTTTCTATAAGTTGAAAAATAAGCAACATAATAAATTCATGGCTATTCCAGATGCCATTATTTCTAAGAGTTTAAGGTCAAAGTTTGGTAATGAAAGAATTTGATTGGATCAGATATGCATTAATATGAACAGTCAATATGCATTAAGCAAACTCCAATCTGATTCTATTATCGATAATAATGAACCACTCAGGCCGCTTATTGGTGATGCCGCCAAGTATATTTCTACTACAGTATAAAAGGACACATGAATTTTTGAAAGTCTGTTACAAGGTACTTTGTCGTTGTCTGAAAATTCTTCCAGTGGAAGTATTTTATTCTCGAAGCATATTGTAGTTTTGTTAATGTTCCTCTCCAGTGTGCTAATTTGGCATCAGACTAATGTCAGAACCTGTGACGGTCGGAGCAGCGTTTTCTTTACCTAATGAGGGTATTTATGTATTACTACACGATGACATATCTGCATACACAGTTGTAGCTCATTGTAACAGAATTGTTACCGAGAGGAGGGTGGATTAAATGAACAATACAAACACAATTTGTGAAAGAAAATATAAATTTATGTAATAAATTATAAATGAAAAAAATACAGATGTAACAACACAATAATTCATGCACTCAACCCACAATTACACTCACAACCATTCACAATACATGAACAAAGTAAATATTAATACAAAAGGAATCTCAGATGTAAAGGGATCTCTTGGACTATACACAGATCCAAGGATCCTTTACGAAAGTTAAATTAATGCAAGTATAAATTACGAAAAATGAACACAAACGACAAACTATACTATCGCACGATGGATTGCGATAACTAGCACGACCATATACTTGTATTCAATCAAGTTGCTAGCTTTTATTGATATCTATGCGATCACTTGAAATATTATTGTGATCTGACATAAGCATGCAAATACAACAATGTATTAAATTGTATTACAATTTCAATACACATATGTGTCTCGACCCCGTATAACCGCACGATTCAGCAACAGTTGAATCGTCTCCCAGTTTCGCCGAAAACCTAGGGTTGACCAATACTATTATCGGACGTTTCCCTTCACGGATCCACCACAGTTATACGTTCAGACAACATACAACATCTACCAGAACCAACGGTTCCTCACTACCCTAGATGTCGACCCGGATGTTTTACAACTCAGACAGCTCCGACACTCGGACTTCTAGCTTTCCGGATATTTACACGTTACACAGATGTTGACGAACAGACAGTTCGACACACAGACAGATACTTCAATTCCGTTTGCACAAATTAACGGCACAATCACATTCAGATATTTATACAGAGATGTTCCGGAACAAATAATAGATGTCCCACAACAAATCAGACGATATCAAAGACGTTTATCAAAAGATGGTATCAGATGTGTTAACAGCTACGGTATCAGAAATGGTATCAACTACGTTAGCAGCTACGGTATCAGAAACATTGACATCTACGGTATCAGATCTACGGTATCAGATCTACGGTATCAGAAACATTGACATCTACGGTATAAACGATTATCAGATCTATGGTAACAGCGATTGTCAGCTACAGTATCAGAAACACGGTGACAGCTACAATAAACAAAACCAGACTAATAATAGTTGTCTCAAAAATAATCTAAGCCGTAGATTACGATATTGCATTTAAAGTCTAATAGTGACTAGTAATTCCAAATATTCCACGTTTAATTGCAATAAAAGCATCATTATACGAAATGATAATCTGAATAAAATTCACAATAAAACGAAAATGTAAATTTAACACTCACCCCTTTGGCTGGAGATTGCAAGACGAGCTTATCTATCCTTCGATTAGATATTTTGGTTCCCGTAATTATTATGAGAAATATCTCGCCTTATATACTCTCTATAGGTGAACATAAATCACATCGAGCTTGCCGTGCACCACGTGAAACGAGTATTTCGGATTTCATGTAAATAACAAACTGGCACATGCAAATCGTTACACGCCACTTACCTTGGAGAAAACCACTTAATCATCCCAGGTAATGCGTGTACGACGAAATCAAGAAAATGGTGAGTTTCGTTTGCAATTCAAGAAGAACAAAAATCAGTTCAATTTTCGCCTAATTCTGTGACACTCATCCTCTTGTTACTGACAAACCATGTCTCTAAAATAAATTCGCACATTTATATCTTATTTATGCAGTTACTACAGTAATGTCATAAAGAGCTCTTGGGAATTATGTTTAATGGGAAATTATTTGTTTAGCTGATATATTTATTGGCCAGTCTTTGATGAAGTCACGTTTGCTCATGGTATTGATCAATTAATGCATACTAATCACAGTGATCCTCTTTTGTTTCTTCGCATTCTCTCTATTCTAATCAGGGTGACAAAAGACAATCACTCATTATCGAAGAGGAATACGATCCTAAGAGTTAATGTTTGTTTTCAAAAGGCAATCAGCAAAACTGCGTCACACAAGTACCAGTTTCGTATTTTTCATTTTTTTTGTAAAATGAAGTTCATATTAGAAACTGGACAGGTGGACGGTGAGTTATACAATTGTAGCTCCGAAATCATACGGACGGGACGGGGCATTCTTAGTCCCGCTAATGACATTACATGAACTGGTCATATCGTAGTCAAGATTTGTCACAAGATCTTTCTTAGTGGCTTACAATTAAAAGTTATGTTACTGTTTACTGTATATCTTGTCACACTTGTTAAGTGGTATGAACACCCAGACTGAAGATATCTAAAAGTTCATCTCAAACTTATTCCGGCAAACTGTGTAGGTCCCTTACCTAAAACAAAGTCGTCAGGCAACCATTAGTTCTCGACGATAATGTGTGTATCCGCCTGGTTCCATTGGCAATTCGTTTAAGAACTATTAAAACAAACTATAATAATAGTTTGATCATAGGTCACGTTTTATGTCTGGAATTTTCTGCTATTTATGAATTTTGTATCAAACTGTTTAAATCTTCTACCTATTAACCTGAAAGACAAGAGGCTTTGGAAAACAATTCATCAAACCTTGAAAGCGATTCACCCATTTGTCTTTGATACAGGAAATGATTTTGATGATGGTGTTCATTTGCTGTTGTTTGCTGTTAAGAGATCAGCTTTTGTCTGTTTGAACAAAGTTTTTGAAAAGACTCTTCGTGACCAGCAAAGTTGTTAAAAGAGAACTGGCTTTAAATGAACATCGCAGCATTAATCTTCTTGGCTCTGTGAGTGATAAAAATTGTTAAAGGTTTTAGAAGTAGCAAAACCAATCTTCACTCTACCCGGCAAAAATGAAATGAATGTATGATGCAAATACAAAGTAAAGGAATTTTCAGCCTGGCGATACAATTGTGGTTCTCCTGGCAGGAGAAACAGTAACATCATTATCATATAAATATGATAACGTATTTTGGTAGAGATAACCCAGTTAATCAGTCAGTTAATTTAGTGTACCATTTCTACACAGTGCGGATGTAAAAGATAAAATGTAATTTGACTGTATTGACTTTGGTTTAAACAATCTTCGGAATTCGTGAATATTAAACTATCTTGACCAGAAAATTTCACATTAACAACCATAAGAAAAGAATGAACTAAATATGTGAACTATTATATGAATATGAGCAATTGTTTCCAGATGTTCCGACATGGACAAATAAGATTTGCCATGATGAGATTGTAAATTATACACATCAGAAACAACATTGCTACAGGATGAAACTTCTCAAAGAGGAATGCTTGGTTACAAGAAATCAATATTTGGAGAAGAATAATTTTATCGACCCAAGCAAAAGTAACTCGAGTTTACCATGTATTCTTGTGTCGTAACCAGATAATACTTTCCTCACGTGCACTGCATAGACCAGTGAACAGTGTGACCAAAGCAGATTCATTTCCGTTGCCAAGAATGAATGAATCGACAAATTTGGAAATATAAAATGCGTCACCAAAGTTGACGTTTTAAAAGAATTTTGGCAAATTCCATTCATAGAAAGATCAGAAGAAATTTCGGCATTTACAAATCCAGATGAACTTTATCAATATAAAAGTGATGCCGTTTACATATCAAAATTTCTGTTCGACATGTCAGCGTTTATTGAAGATGACAACATCTGATCTTGGTAAATGTTGTATACATATATGACAACATCATTACAACGATACTTGGAAAGATCACTTTAAAAACATTCGTAAATTTTTGTATCAATTCAGTAATGCAAATTTGACAAATATTGGTTCAAGAGCATTTTGCGTGCTTATGTTACAATTTTAGGATATATTATTGGATACGATGATGATTAATGTATAGACGTCGAGGTCAATACTTTTTCTGATGCTAATTATACGTATTGAAGAATATTAGCGGAACGTTTGCTTGAAATATATGTTATTGCTGAACCTCTGACAAACATTTGTTGAGTAGGGGATGCATGTTTCATTGTCTGACAATGTCTGGAGGCTTTTAATAAATTGAAAGTCAAACTCTCAACTCCAAATTTAGTCAATTATTTAAAATGTATGTTGATGTAAGTGATTTATGGGGCAGGTTGAATATTTCAACAAGCCCAAAAGGGCGTTGATCATGGCTTTACTATTGTTTGTCTGCGAAAAACAAATTTAAAGAATTACCCGAGAAATTACTTTACTATCAGAAAGAACATTTGGTTTTGATATCTGCGTTGCAATATTTTGAAGTATATATTAGTACAGATCTTTTCCAATTGTTGCATACAGTGGTCACAGCCCTCTTACTTTGACGAACTCGAAAAACAAAAATCAGATATTGTTATTATGGGGTTTCAAGTTGCATGAATATAACATTGGCATTAGGTACATCAAGGGAAAATATAATTTTCTTCTGGATGTGTTGAAGTACTATATTACTTTTATGCATATTTTGTGTCATTGATTAGTCATTTTTAACGCAGTTTGAATTAATACATTATAATATGCATATTAGATAAATAAGTTTTAAAAAAATGCTTTATTTTATAAATCTGTTTTTTTCTTTTTGAGCGTAAGCGTTATGAATATTTAATTGATGTTGTGTCCCTGACTTTTGTCATGATTGCGAGGAGTATGCCAGGTGTGAATAGTTACATATTTTACGATTGTTATGTATATTTAATTTATATTGTGTACCTGTCTTGTGTCCTGATTACGAGGAGTAAGCCATGCTTGAATAGTTACATAATATAATATGCAGAGTATGCCAGGTGTGAATAGTTACATATTAGACAATTGTTATTTATCTTTAATTTATATTGTATACTGTATTCCTATCATGATTGAATGTTTTGTATATTTGATCTTTGCCACACTTCTAAAAAGTTAACATGTTTACTTGAATTTCAGTTGAAGACCTGACCATTATTATGAGTTACTCAATTTTTTCCATTTGCAATGATCTGCTTTTCAGAGCATTTTGTTGCGTCAAAGGTCAAGTGTCACTTTAAATATAAAGAGATTTTGTAAACTATTATACATTTCTGTTATATGAATAGGCTATGGAATTACTTATAGTTGTGCTCAGATATAAATTGAGATTCAGTATTTAATTTAATTATTCATTAGAATTACAACTTTCTCGTTTAAATTTAGACTAAACCATTACTTACCGTTTATGGAAGACTCTTTAGATTCAAATTTCAATTGTATGATTATATGACAGTGATGCATCATGACATTCAAGGCTATTATAATTATTTCGGAACATTCTCGATTTGGGGGCGTTTCATAGGAATTGGGGTTTAATTCACAATACTTTAAGCTGCTTTTAAAGTTTCACTTTGTAACTTAGAGAACGAAATTATTTTTTGATTTTATTAAAATTGTTGGGTCCACTTTTTTCTCTTGCCTAGTTTAGAGTCCTGACACTATGCGAAGAGTACGCCTGGTGTGAATAGGTACATCATGGGCGTTTGAATGGAACAACCCAGGTGTGAATAGTTCGATCATAGGTTTTGTGAGGAGTAAGCCAGGTGTGAATACTGAGAAAATAGGCTTCAGGTGTGTTTATTGGCATACAAGGTTTGAGATGAGTAAGCTAGGTGTGAATAGTGACAAAATATGCTTAGGGAGTGATAAACCAGTCTGCCTATTTCCACAATAGGTTTTGCGATTCGTAAGCCTGGTGTTAATACATACATAAAAAAAAAACTTTATAAGGTGCAAACCAGGTGTTGTTACTTACATAATAGACTTTGCGAGGAGGTAGCCAGATGTAAATAGTCACGTCATAGAATAGTTTTAAAATATAAAAATTACTTTGTGTAAATGTACCCAACACACAATTTTTTATAAAGGAAATTAGTAAATGGGATCCCAAATAATTCAAACACTGCTGAAATGACGGCGCTCAGTTTCAAGCGTTTCATATTTTACCTATAATTACATTACATGGTCAATTTTCTTTGAGAAATGCGAAAATGATTTTAGTTTAAATTTATATTACATCAATTAACCTAGCGCTCCGGTGGCCTAAATAGTTAGAGCGTCCGCCTCGGATGCAGGATGTTTCGAGTTCGAACACCGGCAGTGTCATAGCAGAACATAAAAATAGTATTTGCAACTGCAATGGTTGGTGCACAGCATTAAGAGGCTATAGTTAGAACTGGCAAGCCTGACGTCATGATAATCTGATTGGGTGGGGCATGATACTACATGTCTGCGGCATGATACCCCAATGCTAGACCCCAATGCTATACATCACTATAACAAACACACTGCAGAGATGGTGGTGATATGATTGAATTTTGTTTTAAAGCTATGTAAAAAAAAAGCTACGTAAAAAGACTAAAGTTATTAAAGTTACGTAGAAAACGTTAATAAACCTAAGTCACATAGGTGCAGACACACACACACACACGCACACACACATAATTAGCCTAACTTAACATACAACATTAAATCCACAACCCGCCTCCGAAATAAACAATTACGTTCTAAGTGAAAATATGTTATCATGTCACAAGTTATCTACTAACTGAATATACTTTATCATGACAAATGAATCTATTGATTGAAAACAATTAATTGACACAAGTATGTACTATTTGAATGTACCTACCAGGATACATATATTTGCAATAGTGAAAATACTTTATTATTATACAAGTTTATTATTATACAAGTATCTGCTAACTGAATATGCATTGTCATGCATGTATCTACTAAGTGAAGATACATTTCATGCCACAAGTATGTATTCACTGAAGATAATTTATAATGACAGAAGTAGATAATAATCGTAACAAAATTGACCTGAATAGATGCTTGGACTAAATGACAACACAAGACCATGTTATCAAAGATGGATATATATGAAATGAATTACTAAAAATAGGTAAATGCTACACAAATGTAGTGTGATTCTCTTAAGCTCTAAACACATGACTCCTTCTATTGCTTTACATAAACTATCACAAATGGGGAAAACAAATGTAATTCATATATTCTTATGTATGAAGGTACGATTCGTATAATTTCACGAAATCAAAGTAAGATTCAAATATTCTCATGTAATGAAAATGAGACCATTTGTACCCAATTAAAACAACATAATCATTTGAAACAAACATATGACTCGTGACTCAGTCATTTGTACAACCGTATAGCTCATAAATGCTTGTAAAAACTTGCAAACGTGTCCATTGACAATCCATACAGTTCTCTTGGATTCTTGGGTTGGCCCACACTTGTATTGGCTACACACGCCCTTCATGGATCCGCCAAACACACAAGTTTATAAATCAAGCATTCCGTCCATGCATTGCTTTGATGGTCACGTCAGTTTCCATCTCCATACAGACAAACAGACGGCCAGACTGACAGCATGATATACTCGCACATACATACACACAGATAGCCATATGGCTGTATAACAAAAATGGAGAACAAAAACTCCTTGACAAAATCCAAAAGACCAGTATGTCAGTTAGAAAAGAAACTTGCCTTAAATCTACAGAAGAATGAGTATTAGTATTGGTAAAATACTCGTGCATATCGTGCTTTTTTGTCTCTAGCCGCAAGCAATCTACGATGAGATACATGCTTGTTCAGTTGCTTATCTAGGAAAACAATTATCCTCCCTAATGAACGTTGTACGCTTGTACGACGAAAAAAATGATCAAATCGTTATAAGGAGAAACCAAGTTATTTCTTGCCATATATGACTCTCATTTAATATATTTTAACATAAAACATGTAACTAATGACTGAAAATACGTTATCATGATACAAATTTATGTTAAATAAAGAGACTTTATCACGACACAATCTACTCATTGAAGATACTTCATCACGACGCAAGTATCCATAAATTGAAGAAGTATCTGCTAATTGAAGATACTTTATCATGACAGAAGTATCTACTAATTAAAGATACTTTATCATGACAGAAGTATCTACTAATTGAATATACATTATCTTGACGGAAATGTCTGCTAACTGAAGATACTTTATCATGACAAGATACTTTATCAAGACAAAACTATATACTAATGAATATACGTTATCATGACGGAAGTGTCTACTAACTGAAGATACTTTATCATGACAGAAGTATCTACAAAATGAAGATAATTTATCATGACAGAAGTATTTACTTATTAAAGATACTTTATCAAGACAAAACTATATGCTAATTAAAGATACATTATCATGACAGAAGTATCTACTAATTGAATATACGTTATCATGACGGAAGTGTCTACTAACTGAAGATACTTTATCATGACAGAAGTATATACTAATTAAAGATACTTTATCAAGACAAAACTATATACTAATTGAATATACGTTATCATGACAGAAGTGTCTAATAACTGAAGATACTTATCATGACAGAAGTATCTACAAAATGAAGATACTTTATCATGACAGAAGTATCTACTAATTAAAGATACTTTATCAAAACAAAACTATATGCTAATTAAAGATACTTTATCACGACAGAAGTATCTACTAACTGAATATACGTTATCATGACGGAAGTGTCTACTAACTGCAGATACTTTATCATGACAGAAGTATATACTAATTAAAGATACTTTATCAAGACAAAACTATATGCTAATTAAAGATACTTTATCACGACAGAAGTATCTACTAATTGAATATACGTTATCATGACGGATGTGTCTACTAACTGAATATAAATTATCATGACAGAAGTGTCTACTAATTGAAGATACTTTATCATGACAGAAGTATCTACAAAATGAAGAGACATCTTGGTATTATTTGACATTGATTAACTTTAATAAAGAGTACTTACACTAATTCGAAAAACTAATTTATTGAATTTTATTTAAAGGATTTTCTTTCTTTCGGATCCAGTTAGCGCTAATTACCCATCTGTCTATCACAGAAATAGTAAATTATACCACTGGAATGAAACATATTCCGAACATTTGAAACATACACCTACAGACTATGCCATTATAATAGGTGGGTGTGGCTATTAAACGTCAAGGAACCAATTTACCACACACTGCCATAAGTGTGCTATTATAGATGACTTTCCCTGCTTTTTTTAATCTTCATGTAATCGCCCCTTATATCATACTAGATCAATTTGGATTTTACTTTAAACGACGAGACCTATTAAAGATGCGAGAATTGTTTCAGGGTAGCTAAACATTTTGGTTAGGCAACCATTTCTAATTCATTCAATATATAACTGAAAAATGGTAATGGAAATTGTTGGAAATAGAAATTGATGGAAATGGAAATTGATGGAAATAGGTATGTTGGATTTTGTATTCGAATAATTAATACATAACAATACTCCATTAGAACATCATTTTACTAACGTTTCTACAAAGTCATGTTTAACAGCAATCTAGTAGATACATTACTCTACAAAAGTCATGTTGCATACTGTGGCGAGTGATCTGGGTCTACGCAGCTTGTTAGGAGTAATCAGTAGAAGAAAATCCCACGTACGTTAAATAAGTCATATGTGAATTATATATTAACTTCATTGAAATAAAGCTGATTAACGACTAAGTCGTTAGAAAAAGAAAAGAAAAATAAATTCATGATCTATAAAATGTGTGGTTTAGTTTGTGGCAACTATCGCTTAATAACAATTGCCTGAGGTATCGTATTTAGTACCATAATTAGCAAACTAACTTTCTATTTTCTTTGCGTTCCTGAACTGCTTCATTACGTGAAAAAATATTGGATATCCATTTCTGTATCGCCCGCGAAACATAGTTTTGTAATAGCGAGCCCTTTTCCGACGGTGTCAGCGTTAATCCGTCGCGTACGCTGTGTTTCGACAGTGTTATTGGTATAGTCATGAACCGTAATCGGTATATTCATTGTTGAGATACGGCTCATCTGCGACAATAGTGGATCATATTGACTCACATTTCACGCTTCATTGATTATATATTTTGTTTATGGATTTCAGTGTTTCGTCTATGTTGTATGTACAAGCCCTGATGCTGCCATTACGTTTAAAAATCGTATATGCCAAATCATCTGAAATATATCGAATATTAAAAGGTATTGGTCTTGTCCATATTTGGATTTCATTATAACTAAATAATATTGACATTTCATCATAGCATGTTACAAAGTTCCACAATTATCAATAGACATTCGAATGTTGGTTACAATAACCCAGTTTTTGTGCACGAGACTTCTTGATCACAAGATGCACTTTTAGTGCACGGTTGGTGGCAATATATGCAAAGGTACTGGAATAAGAACATACTGCATCGTTTGAAGGAATGGTGATTAAACCTGTGGCAGTAGTCTACAGTGACATAGTTTTGCTTTGTGTGACACATATTCATCACCGAAATTAGACTACAGTAATATAATTTCGGTGTGTTATACATTTTCGTCATTGGCAGTAGTCTACAGTGACATAGTTTTGCTTTGTGTGTACCATATTTTTTCCAGGAAGTAGAGTAGATTAATATAGTTTTGGTGTGTGATACATTTGCCTCTCAGTGTGTGCCTTTAGTACACGGAGTTGCTTTGGTGGAAATAGGTGAAAAGATGTTGGAAGTAGAGCTCGGACATGGATTCGGAGGATTTTGAAGAAGAAGAAAAACTTTGAATCGTATGTAAGTCATAAAATTTGCAATATAAGAGTAACAGTCGTACACAATGGTTAAAGTAAATAATACAAAGCTTGTTTCTCAAAGCACGAGTATACTCCCCCCTCCCCCAACACAATATTTTTAAAAATAGATATAATACATCAAGGCTGTGTTCCCAATAGTAGTTATAATAATTGGCTTTTAAAAGTTTCCAATTTGTTCATGAAAGTTCTGGATTTCAAACCAATTTATCTCAACTGTTATTGTCTTGTTTACTAGATAATTTATTCATCTACTCAGGACAATCAGTGGCGACCTCAACATTGCAAGGTTTCTGTTCATAGACTACATTCAGCAAAACGTTTAGTTTCACCATATATCGTCTCTAGATTTCGCTGTTCGATGTCTGGCAGGCTGAGTTTAGATGTCCAAAGTTACCATTAAAATTATTTCCTCCAACGAACTTCCTCTAGTAGCTGAAAGCGTTATAGAAAGCTAGCAACCATTTAACGAACACAATACCGTTTTCCAAATTACACTTAACATTTCATAGGGTCATTTGATAATGTTTCAATAGAAATTTCAACATTTCTGGTCGGCCTTCAACATCTTGTATGTCACCAATCTACTACTGAAGACATTATTAATTTTAATTATAACCTCAGTGATTGCGGTGAAAGACGGTATTATTTCAATTTGGTTAATTTCAGAACCACCCTTGTTTGAGGCTGGATCCTGTGTTTGCCATATGGACTACCATGTTCCTTTCAATACTGAAGGTAGTGAGTCCTAAACACCTGTGTAAAGGCACTAATTACTTTGATAACGTGTTTCTTTTAATTGGATTTTACTCCATTACGGGTCTCAAAGATACTCAAAGGACGAGAACGTTTTGTCAGCGCTACCTTTCCTCAAACACGTCAAGTCGGGGCTGTAACGCGATCACTGTAATTCAATAACAATAGAACAATATCAGACAAGTTTCCAGCTGTCACAGAAAAATAACTGGTTTTGATCGTGCGATAAGCAGTATTTCGCTATTAATATTCACATATTACGAAAAAGAGGCTGAGCTAGGCAGTTCTGCAAACAAAACCATAAAGCGAATTACATCAGTCACAACAACGGAACTGAGTGTACGTGAGTGTTCGTGAGTGTACGTATGTTCGTGACACTGATATCATTATAATTCTTAAATCTTTAAATGCAAGTTTCATAATTTTTTCTGAGGCTCATATAGATTAACATGTGCTTAATGCGCTACCTTTGATAGCCGTGAGATGATATTGACGACGATACTGATGATTATCTGGTACGCATGCCAATCAATGTCAATTCATATACATTATTTTAATTTTTCAAATTCTCACCGTAAACTTTCGCAACCGATATATTGCTTTCACGGTGGGTCGGTGTATTAATTATGTAAGTCACCATGAAAAGAATATAAACAAGAGTATAAGAAAACCAGATCCGCTGTTCTTGGACTAAACTGTCGTTGTTACGCAAAAACTACCACGCATTGTTTAAGGAAATATTTGTTTGGATCATCCACAAACGTCGTTTCATATCGCGATAAGTAGACCATTATAATGAACACAAAGCAGCAATTCATTGATTTCGTAGCTCCCATTTCTATTCTTTATGGATTCAAGCATTTCCACTACGTAACAGGACGCAACAATATTCGACGCGGTTTCGCTCCTGTACGTGTTCGGCGGTTTCATTGATGATGTAATTCATATTGCATGTCCCTAACTTAGCCTCGTTATCGACCGAAAGACCTGGCGATCATATAAATACATGAATAAAGGAAGGGTCTTCTTTCTAGTAGACGGCTGCAGCTATAAAACAACCAGGTCAGTCAGGGTCTTCTTTAGTGTCCCTATCTTTTCTTACATAAACTTTATCGTAAGACCCCTAACAATTAATCTTAAGACGTCTAAACAGAGCCAAAGAATAAATTTTCATTGACCGTCTTTGGTATACATACATTGGGCCTTCTCGCATATTGAGCACGTGTTAAAGGGTGCCTTTTTTATTTGGTATAAACCATAAAAACATCAACAAATATTAACGATGAAAATGTGGTGAAAACGCATCACCTAACTGATAGTTATGTCAAATCTACGACAGAAGACTAGTTTTTATCTATCTCCAAGCAAACATAGATGCATATTGCATGTTATTGTTGTTATAGGGTTAACGCTATTTATTAGTACAAGATAGGCTTTACATGGCAGCAAGTATTATTGGTGGAGGAAGACCCGGTAAAACACCTGAAAGAACCACCGGCCTACGAGAAGCTACTGACAAGCTCTGTCACGTATCCACATTGGCCGAGTCTGATATTCGAACCCACGCAGAGGTGAAATGACAGTGATCCGTAAAGGCGAGTTGTTTTTTTTTTTAGACCACTTGGCAACTCGGGGACCCCATATTACAGGTTAAATAATGACTAATGTCCTTTTTCAAATGAAATAGATGGATGATGGCATATTGCAAGCATAATTCATGGCTAAGGGCATATTGCAAATAAAGCGCATCGTATTGGCATATTACAAGTAAAATGCATGGTTATTGGTATCTTACAAATAAAATTATTGGCTAATATTAGAAACAAAACGCATCTCTATTGACATATTGCAAGTAAAATGCATGGTTATTAGTATCTTACAAGTAAAACTTATGGGTATTCGCTTCAGACAGATATGAAAACTATTGAAGTTATTTAAATCAGTATAAGAGTATTTAAAAGTTGTAACACAGTCCAACTTATATTTAGCTTTACTTATGAAAAGAGCAAGTAATTTATGCACTTATTTATACAATTATATCATTGAATATACATACAGAATAATATATTACACACACACGCGCACGCACGCACGCACGCACAAACACACACACACATACACACATACACACGCACATACATACATACATACACACACACACACACACACACACACACACACACACACACACACACACACACACATACATACATACATACATACATACATACATACATACATACATACATACATACATACATACATACATACATACATACATACATACATTTTCTGGACTGTTAAGTTAATGTAATATATAAGATCATAAGAAATATATAATTTAAAGGAATAACTTGGATATCTGATAACTGTACAGAGTACGTAATCAATCCAAATACTGATTTTATTCTACACAACTGTACAAAGTATGTAATCAATCCAAATACAGATTTTATTCTACACAACTGTACAGAGTACATAATCAATCCGAATATATATTATATTCTACACAACTGTACAGAAGGCATAATCAATCCAAATGCATATTATATTTACATATTATATTCTTGACAACTGTACAGAGTGCATAATTAATCCGAATACATCGTATAGTTCAAACAACTATACAGAGTTCTTAATCAATCCAAATACAGATTAATATTCGAGACCAATGTACAGAGTACATAATCAGTCCAAATTCATACTATATTCTAGCAGGGTCGATATTTCAATTTTTCAAAGGGTGGTGGTGGCAAAACATAACGACTTGTTAATTTCGTATATAGGCTACAGTAATTTTACAGCACATGCACTTTCGGAGGGGTGGGGCTAATGCCCACCTGCCCCCACACCTTCATGACGTCTCTGTATTCTAGTCAATTGTAGAAAGTACATAATCAATCTCACTACATATATTATTCTAGACAGCTGTACGGAGTACATAATCAATCCAAATACACACTATATTCTAAAGAAGAGTACAGAGTACATTATCAATCCAAATGCATATAATATTCTAGACAACTGTACATAGTACAGAATCAATCCAAATACATATTATATTATAGACATCTGTACAGAGTGCATAATCAATCCAAATACATAGTATATTATAGACATTTGTACAGAGGGCGCAATAAATCCAAATACATAGTATATTACATATACCGGTACAGAGTACATAATCAATCCAATACATAGTATATTGCAGACAAGTGTACAGAGTGCATAATCAATCCAAATACATAGTATATTATATACAACTGTACATAGTGCATAATCAATCCAAATACATAATAGACAACTGTACAGAGTGCATAATCTATCCAAATGCATAGTATAGTATAGACAATTGTACAGAGTACATAATGGAATCCAAATACGTAGTATATTATAGACAACTGAACAGAGTACACAATCAATCCAAATACAGAGTATATTCTATACAACTGTACAAAGTACATAATCCAATCCAAATACATAGTATATAATATACATCTGTACAGAGTACATAACCAATCCCAATACACAATATATTCTGGACAACTGTACAGAGTATATACTCAATCCAAATACATATTATATTATACACAACTGTACAGAATGCATAATCAATCCATATACATATTATATTGTAGACAACTGTACAGAGTACATAATCAATCCAAATATATAGTGTATTCTGGGCAACTGTACAGAGTACATAATCCGTTCTAATACATAATACATTCTGGACAATTGTACAGAGTACATAATCAATCCAACTTAATATATTGTTATGTTATGTTATGTTATGTTATGTTATGTTGTGTTGTGTTGTGTTGTGTTGTGTTGTGTTGTATTGTATTGTATTATATTATATTATATTATATTATATTATATTATATTATATTATATTATATTATATTATATTATATTATATTATATTATATTATATTATATTATATTATATTATATTATATTATATTATATTATATTATATTAAGTGTAGCGTAGCATAGCATAGCATAGCATAACGTAGCATAGCATAGCATAACATAGTATAGTATAGTATCGTATAGTATAGTATAGTATAGTATAGTATAGTATAGTATAGTATAGTATAGTATAGTATAGTATAGTATAGTATAGTATAGTATAGTATAGTATAGTATAGTATAGTATAGTATAGTATAGTATAGACAGAACTGTACAGAGTACATAATCAATCGAAATACATAGTATATTATAGACAAGTGTACAGAGTACATAATCAATCCAAATACATAGTGTATTCTTGACAACTGTACAGAGTACATACTCCGTCCAAATACATAATATATTCTGGACAATTGTACAGAGTACATAATCAATCCAGCTTCATATTATATTATATTATATTATATTATATTATATTATATTATATTATATTATATTATATTATATTATATTATATTATATTATATTATATTATATTATGTGTAGCGTAGTATAGCATAGCATAGCATAACGTAGCATAACATAGCATAGCATAGCATAGCATAACATAGCATAGCATAGCATAGCATAGTATAGTATAGTATAGTATAGTATAGTATAGTATAGTATAGTATAGTATAGTATAGTATAGTATAGTATAGTATAGTATAGTATAGTATAGTATAGTATAGTATAGACAAAACTGTACAGAGTACATAATCAATCGAAATACATAGTATATTATAGACAAGTGTACAGAGTACATAATCAATCCAAATACATAGTGTATTCTTGACAACTGTACAGAGTACATACTCCGTCCAAATACATAATATATTCTGGACAATTGTACAGAGTACATAATCAATCCAGCTTCATATTATATTATATTATATTATATTATATTATATTATATTATATTATATTATATTATATTATATTATATTATATTATATCATATCATATCATATCATATCATATCATATCATATCATATCATATTATATTATATTATATTATATTATATTATATTATATTATATTATATTATATTATATTATATTAAAAACTGTACAGAGTACATAATCAATCTAAATGCATAGTATATTATAGACAACTGTACAGAGTACATAATCAATCCAAATACATATTATATTAAAGACAACCGTACTGAGTACATAATCAAACGAAATACATAGTTTATTATAGACAACTGTACAAAGTACATAATCAAGCCAAATACATAGCATATTACATATACCGGTACAGAGTACATAATTAAACCAAATACATACTTTATTATAGAGAACTTACAGAGTACATAATTAAACCAAATACATACTTTATTAAAGAGAACTTACAGAGTACATAATTAAACCAAATACATACTTTATTATAGAGAACTTACAGAGTATATAATTAAACCAAATACATACTTTCTTATAGAGAACTTACAGAGTACATAATTAAACCAAATACATACTTTATTAAAGAGAACTTACAGAGTACATAATTAAACCAAATAATACTTTATTATAGAGAACTTACAGAGTACATAATTAAACCAAATACATAGTTTATAAGAGACAACTGTACAGAGTACATAATCAAGCCAAATACATAGTATATTAAAGACAACTGTACAGAGTACATAATTAAACCAAATACATAGTATATTACATATACCGGTACAGAGTACATAATTAAACCAAATACATAGTATATTCTGGACAGTATCGTGACCATTAGACTTCAGTTCATTTGCATATTTTACCATATCTGTACTTTTTATATTTTCGTCTGATGTGACATAAGGATGTATGTTTTCGATTGTTTTTAATTTTTATAATTGTGATGTTTAAAAAAAAAAGATAAGTTATCTTTTGACAAGGTAATTCGAATAAGTTATAAATAAGATCTGGACGAAAGTTTGTTATTCTTTTTTAAGTTAAGATACAGCTGTGAGTTTTGCTTTCTTTCTTATATGCATGGGATTTTAACTTATTTTGACTTGTGAAAGTCATAATAGTAACAAATACAATGTGTGTGTGTGTGTGTGTGTGTGTGTGTGTGTGTTCTTCAACACTTAAAGAACGTTTGATTACTTGATAACTTTTGTGGATTAATGTTATCCGTTTGAAAACGAAAGAAAATCATGAATTCATGAAAATAAATGTATTTGATATGCCATTGTTTTCCTCACAATGATAGCCTAAAAATTTACCCAAAATGCAGAAAATAAAATTACCAAACCAACAATCTGATCGAGGCGTAAAAATCCCCACGACTCTAGTTTGTAATATTGAAAAATCAAAGAATTGACAATCCGTCTTATGGACAATGGATGATTGCCGTGAAATGAGTATCATAAATGAGATCGCAAAGGACGGCCGTACGGAAACGTATGCAAGCAGCTGGTTGCATGTTAATCTATAGGCGGCTGATCGATTTGTTTGTTTCCTGGAGGTAACACGCCCCAGTACAACGGCCAGTAGCCGCTCGTGTAACATAGCTAATCAGAGTGCTGTAAGAGCGAGTTCAGTCATTGGCTTATTAAATTGATTGACAGTTTCTCTACTGTATATTTTATTAATGAGGGGTGTTAGTTGTTGTTCAAGAGCTGAAATTTAGACCGTGATTTGTCTAGTTATATAAATGATGAGATGATAAAAGGTGTGCGTGACATTAATTAGGCGCTTGGAACGCGTTGAGAAACTTGGCGAAAACTCTAGGAAGTGAAACTGTCAGAAATAATCGCTTTTGATAGCAACACATTTATTCTTGCTTTGTTAGCAAATCTGACGGATATATGATTCTAATTTATTTAAAGAAAGATTATCTAAAAATGATTTTCTTCAAATATTGGAGTTTATAGACTGTAATAAAAATACATAAATAATTAATTTAGAGGATTTTTGAAATACTGAATTTTCTACCCGAAGTGTGTTACTAATGAATATAAGAATATATTTTAAAGAAAAACTTATATAAATAAATTAAGAAATGATGAACTTTACCCCGCATGTACCATATTCAAGTCTTGGAGTTTCTATGTCCGGTGCCCTGGGCTTATCCACTTCATCATTAGGAATACCCGGTAGGGGAATCGCCATGCCACAAAGGACTCCATTTGCTATTCATGAGCTTTTGGGTCTCGGGAACCAGGAAAAGGCAAGACAAACCAGCCAATCCGATGCTATTCTCTCTGCATCTGCATTTCTGGCTTCCTCCCTTGGTGGAACCTTTGCACATGGTTCTGGCATCGCTTTGAAGGAGTCATGTCCATCTATTCCTTACGCCGCATGGAAATCTACCTTCGTGAATGCTTTTACTAATTCTGCTCAGAACATTCTTAATTTTGGCGCCGCCGCCACCGCCAACGCTCAAGGATCTTTATTAACAAAGTCTGAGTTCAAAACAGGTAAGAATTTGTAACATTTTACTATAAAGTTCTAAATAATAATAATAATAATAATAATAATAATAATAATAATAATAATAATAATAATAATAATAATTTCTAATATCATTCATTCACTTAATTTCAAGTTAATATTCTAAACACTGAAGGTACTGATAATACTTTTCAAAGATATAGACGAGTTTAATGCCCTTTAATTTTATTTTGTACAAATTCAAACAGGATCTTTTGGGGGGGGAGGAGAGTTATTAGCAATGGTACTTCGGGACAAAACTTACTTGTCTGATGAAACAAAAATATTATATATATTTTTATCTTACTAGATCTGATCAATTTGTTTCAGGAAAATTTACTACATTATTCACGTGTTATTGATAAAATTTTTAGCCTTGCCAAGTTTTTTAGAGATATTTACTACAAATAATCTTATTATTTCATTTGTTTGTGAAAACTGAGTATGTTCGCTATCGAAAAGCATATAAGTTATCTATCACTGATCTATATAAAAACTGCAACATCTAGAAAACTAGAAACTAGAAACTAGAAAGAGATATAAAAATTTCGCAAACGCGTGAGATCAGTTGATGACAAGTATAGAACCTTTTGTATAATCTCATTGATTTTTATACGCATTAATGATAATAACAATTACTTCGTGTCCAATATTAGCATTTAATGTTGAAAATCTATATTTCCTCGAGTACCAAACAATTGGCTTAACAGACAACACTGTACAAGTGGAACAGGGTTACGGATTTGAGTATATACCCTATATTAACAAGAATTCGATGGCTTTCAGCGTGCGATTCAGTTTATTCGTTTCCTTCAGTAACAACAAGAGAATAATAGCAATAAACGATTAATTTTTTTAAAGAAACTTGACTATCTGTAACGTTATCACAATAGCAACCCTCTGTTAAGGTTACATGTATATATGTTACCATTATAGAAAACCTCTAGTGGGGTCATATGGATGGATGTTGCCACAGAACAGATCATCTTTTTGGGTCATATATTTATACAAGTTACCATCATAGAAACTCCTTTTTTCATATGTATACAAGTTACCACTCTAGAAATCCTCTTTTATGGTCATGCGTTCGCATGTTACACTATAGAAACCCCCTATTAGGGTTATACATCTGCATGTTACCACCACCTCTGAAACCAACTTTTAGGGTCGTACATATGCATGATACACATAAAGCCCCCTATGTTACACAATAGAAACCTCCTTTAAGGGTCATGCGTATACATGGTACCACCACAGAAACCTCCTTTGATGGTTAGACGTATGCATTTTTACAAGATATAGACATCCTTTAAGGGTCATACGTATACATGTTACCGCCATAGAAACCTCCTTTAAGGGTCATACGTATGCATGTTACCACCATAGAAACCCACTTTTGGGGTCATATGTACACATGTTACAGCACAGAAAGCTCCTTTTAGGGTCATACGTATGCATGTTACCAACATAGAAATCCTCTTTTAGGGTCATACGTACGCATGTTTACACCATATAAACATCCTATTAGGGTCATACGTATGCATGTTACCACCATAGAAACCACCTTTAGGGTCATACGTACGCATGTTACACTCTAGAAGCCCCCTTTTACGGTCATACGTATGCATGTTACACTACAGAATCCACCTTTTATGGACAAACATGCATGTATCTAATTTTACACTGCATCTTATATTATATTGATTGGTAAGGGACTGTATTTCTTTCCCTCCTGAGAGCAAATCATTTTCCTCAAATTCACTTATAAACAAACCACCAGACTCTACTCTATGACAAAAATACTAATACTATAAACAGCTATATTTCAGATAAATAATGCAAACTTACAGCTAATCACGAAACCAATTTAGTGCTTTGATTGGAGCTTGACATATAAATTATATCTGGCGTAAACATAAAGGAAAATGCATGTTTCTTAAAGTAAAATCACATTACACACTTTATTGCTAGGAAGAAAGAAAATTGGGTCGAATGCGTATAAATTATTAATAATGCTTTTAATAGCTAATTTGTATAATTGAATTCTATACTTTTTGCCTTGCAATCAAACTTTGCAAACATACTTCGTACTATCCATTTTTGCTGTTGACAAGTTAAATCTAAACATTAAATTGAGCCACATACTTAATCTTTTCTTCGGTCAGTTTTCTAAAGTTTTTTCTTTCTTTCTGTTCGTGATTTCTTGATTTTGTTCATCTAATTCATGCGCTGTTGCTAACACATTTATGTTGTGGGTGGTGTTGGGGGTTGAATGACGTAAAATCGGAGACCGAGATATTTTGCTATTTTTACGGAGACCAATTATTCCATATTCTTTTCTATAAGACGGATTGTTACGAACGACAGCGACTCTGTACGAAACAAAACAAACATGTCTTTCCTTTATTTAAAGGTATTGTGAAGTTTGCTTCCATTACCGTTTCAAATGACAATGCTTGAGATTGTAATGATGATAATGACAAGAAATTGGACTCGTCATCAATTTGTTTCGTATAATAAATGCATTGGACAGCGATGCAATTGTTGGTTTTTATAGAAAATAACGCCCCTGGGCAGATTTTTCCGCTTGGTGTGTATGAAAGACACCACGTTAACAGGCATGAACAATTTTTCCATTAGTACAAGAATCCAGTTTGTTGCTATAATGTGACAAAAAAGATCAATAATAATAATAATAATAATAATAATAATAATAATAATAATAATAATAATAATTGTTGTAGTAATAATATTTCCTTGCTACAACTATCGCTTACGCTGTAATTTTGCTGCTGCTGGGGCCATTACTACATTTCATTTAAGCAGTTATTAACGTTCCTTTTAATTAACAAATTCCAAAGTGATACGGTATTGTCTATAATTTTATTTATACCTCCTATTTCCTTCCTCATGATTAAAATACTTTTGTCAGAGAGAGGGGGAGGGGGAAGAGAGAAATATGGGGTGGGGAGGACGGAACCAGGACTACTAATGCCGCTTGGTTTGTTGTTAACATGACAAATCCCATCATTTATATCGTTCGTAACTCCTTGTTACAACTCAATGGTCCCAAACTAAGTAACAGACAAGAGCGAAATCCAAGTTTTGTAAAATGACTTATTTGCGAAAAAGACAAAGTAAAAATTTAAAAAGAGCCTACAGTATCGTGAGATAAGTCCCAGACAGTTCTAAATGTTCTATCACACGTTCAAATAAAGAGAATTCAAATGAATTACAGTGACATTCTGAATGAACTCCGATATTATATGTACAGATAGATGTAGCAATAGCCTGGAATTTGGCGATGTGCTAAGAGTCATAATCATATAACATAAAAGAAATCTTTGAAAGAATTAACAATACATTCAAGATAGTAATTTAGACCTAAAGTCAAGGAGCGCTTTGTAATTCCAATGAACACTTTTTATAAATAAATAAAATCCCCTCATCTGAAGTACAGCTAAAACTGATTCATCTAAAATCTGATGGCAAGCTTTGGAATGAGTTATTCTGAAGTAAACAACATCTATATAAAAATATATTGACCTAGGGTACCATTGCTGTACCATTGATTTTCAGATGATCTTAGTCATTAATAAAATGTTGTTCATTTTTAAACCATCTTTCAGAAGCTTGACAATCTATTTTGCGGGGATAATAGTTTGAACATATGTCCCTCGTTATTTGATAGGTTTGTATTAGGGTATCAAAATAACAGTACCCGGTACAATGGTTGTATGGGTTTGTTTAGATAGTCTGCTCAGTGAGGCGGATTTTGCAAGAGATGCTAAGTCTACCGGCACTCCCCTGGGAGCAAGAAGAAACGGTCCGGTTTTGGGTTAGCAGGAAACATAAAAGCAAGGGTCTTAATTAAGATCAGTGTATCATTCTTTATAATCATCCTTAAGTGACTGACATGATCGATCGTATTTTATGTAGAATCTTCGTTCAATTTTCTAAATAACTTTTCATCAGGGTACATTTTGGATGTAGTTATTATATATATATATATATATATATATATATATATATATATATATATATATATATATATATATATATATATATATATATAAGCGATGATTGTGCGATCTGTATGGATGTTTCTGTTTGTCGCTGTTGTTGGTCTTTATATATATATATATATATATATATATATATATATATATATATATATATATATATATATACAGATATATATATATATATGTATATATATATATATACAGATACATATATATATATATATGCATATATATACAGATCGCACAATCATCGCTTATGCTGTTGTTATCATCATTATTATTGTCATTATTATTATTATTATTATTATTTTTATTATTATTATTATTGATGATGTTATTATTGATGTTGTTATTGTTATTGTTGCTGAAAGTTTCTCTTCTTTGAACAGTCATGTTTTTGAAGTATAATCTAATTGATTTTTTATTTTAATAGATACAGTGAAACATAATCAAATACATTCTTGCGATACAGTGATACATAATCAAATACATTCTTGCGATACAGTGATACATAATCAAATACATTCTTACACAATCTTGTGTATAATCCAATACATTGACATATATTCTAATACACTGATATTCTAGTACATTGATACAATTCCAATATATTGATACATATTCTGATACAATGATGCATAATCTAAAAGCTTGATATATAATCTAATACATTAATACGTCAACCAAGTGAGATTTTAAAACAATTTGAATAAGCGGCTGCCATAGGCAACGACTCACTTGTATGGCACCCAATGCCAAATAACTAATGTTTGC